>JAHQIW010001038.1:0-153320 GCA_019055375.1 Parelaphostrongylus tenuis
TTTCTAGTTCTTCGCATAGAACTCTATCGAAAAATGCTCTCATCTTGGCTTAACTGATTAAAAGCCCAAGATAATATACGTGGAATCTCATATGCTTCACTATAGGATAGCATAGCATGTAACGTTTAAAACGTCTGAACTCAGTTCATTCTAAGAGAATGTGGCTTTCAGTGGTATTTTCTAGTTCTTCGCATAGAACTCTATCGAAAAATGCTCTCATCTTGGCTTAACTGATTAAAAGCCCCAAGATAATATACGTGGAATCTCATATGCTTCACTATAGGATAGCATAGCATGTAAACGTTTAAAACGTCTGAACTCAGTTCATTCCAAGAGAATGTGGCTTTCAGTGGTATTTTCTAGTTCTTCGCATAGAACTCTATCGAAAAATGCTCTCATCTTGGCTTAACTGATTAAAAGCCCCAAGATAATATACGTGGAATCTCATATGCTTCACTATAGGATAGCATAGCATGTAAACGTTTAAAACGTCTGAACTCAGTTCATTCCAAGAGAATGTGGCTTTCAGTGGTATTTTCTAGTTCTTCGCATAGAACTCTATCGAAAATGCTCTCATCTTGGCTTAACTGATTAAAGCCCCAAGATAATATACGTGGAATCTCATATGCTTCACTATAGGATAGCATAGCATGTAAACGTTTAAAACGTCTGAACTCAGTTCATTCCAAGAGAATGTGGCTTTCAGTGGTATTTTCTAGTTCTTCGCATAGAACTCTATCGAAAATGCTCTCATCTTGGCTTAACTGATTAAAAGCCCCAAGATAATATACGTGGAATCTCATATGCTTCACTATAGGATAGCATAGCATGTAAACGTTTAAAACGTCTGAACTCAGTTCATTCCAAGAGAATGTGGCTTTCAGTGGTATTTTCTAGTTCTTCGCATAGAACTCTATCGAAAAATGCTCTCATCTTGGCTTAACTGATTAAAAGCCCCAAGATAATATACGTGGAATCTCATATGCTTCACTATAGGATAGCATAGCATGTAAACGTTTAAAACGTCTGAACTCAGTTCATTCCAAGAGAATGTGGCTTTCAGTGGTATTTTCTAGTTCTTCGCATAGAACTCTATCGAAAATGCTCTCATCTTGGCTTAACTGATTAAAAGCCCAAGATAATATACGTGGAATCTCATATGCTTCACTATAGGATAGCATAGCATGTAAACGTTTAAAACGTCTGAACTCAGTTCATTCCAAGAGAATGTGGCTTTCAGTGGTATTTTCTAGTTCTTCGCATAGAACTCTATCGAAAAATGCTCTCATCTTGGCTTAACTGATTAAAAGCCCCAAGATAATATACGTGGAATCTCATATGCTTCACTATAGGATAGCATAGCATGTAAACGTTTAAACGTCTGAACTCAGTTCATTCCAAGAGAATGTGGCTTTCAGTGGTATTTTCTAGTTCATCGCATAGAACTCTATCGAAGAATGCTCTCATCTTGGCTTAACTGATTAAAAGCCCCAAGATAATATACGTGGAATCTCATATGCTTCACTATAGGATAGCATAGCATGTAAACGTTTAAAACGTCTGAACTCAGTTCATTCCAAGAGAATGTGGCTTTCAGTGGTATTTTCTAGTTCATCGCATAGAACTCTATCGAAGAATGCTCTCATCTTGGCTTAACTGATTAAAAGCCCCAAGATAATATACGTGGAATCTCATATGCTTCACTATAGGATAGCATAGCATGTAAACGTTTAAAACGTCTGAACTCAGTTCATTCCAAGAGAATGTGGCTTTCAGTGGTATTTTCTAGTTCATCGCATAGAACTCTATCGAAGAATGCTCTCATCTTGGCTTAACTGATTAAAAGCCCCAAGATAATATACGTGGAATCTCATATGCTTCACTATAGAATAGCATAGCATGTAAACGTTTAAAACGTCTGGCTCAGTTCATTCCAAGAGAATACGGCTTTCAGTGCTATTTTCTAGTTCATCGCATAGAACTCTATCGAAGAATGCTCTCATCTTGGCTTAACTGATTAAAAGCCCCAAGATAATATACGTGGAATCTCATATGCTTCACTATAGGATAGCATAGCATGTAAACGTTTAAGACGTCTGACTCAGTTCATTCCAAGAGAATACGGCTTTCAGTGGTATTTTCTAGTTCATCGCATAGAACTCTATCGAAGAATGCTCTCATCTTGGCTTAACTGATTAAAAGCCCCAAGATAATATACGTGGAATCTCATATGCTTCACTATAGAATAGCATAGCATGTAAACGTTTAAGACGTCTAGACTCAGTTCATTCCAAGAGAATGTGGCTTTCAGTGCTATTTTCTAGTTCATCGCATAGAACTCTATCGAAGAATGCTCTCATCTTGGCTTAACTGATTAAAAGCCCCAAGATAATATACGTGGAATCTCATATGCTTCACTATAGAATAGCATAGCATGTAAACGTTTAAGACGTCTAGACTCAGTTCATTCCAAGAGAATGTGGCTTTCAGTGCTATTTTCTAGTTCATCGCATAGAACTCTATCGAAGAATGCTCTCATCTTGGCTTAACTGATTAAAAGCCCCAAGATAATATACGTGGAATCTCATATGCTTCACTATAGGATAGCATAGCATGTAACGTTTAAAACGTCTGACTCACTTCATTCCAAGAGAATGTGGCTTTCAGTGTATTTTCTAGTTCATCGCATAGAACTCTATCGAAGAATGCTCTCATCTTGGCTTAACTGATTAAAAGCCCCAAGATAATATACGTGGAATCTCATATGCTTCACTATAGAATAGCATAGCATGTAAACGTTTAAAACGTCTGAGACTCAGTTCATTCCAAGAGAATACGGCTTTCAGTGGTATTTTCTAGTTCATCGCATAGAACTCTATCGAAGAATGCTCTCATCTTGGCTTAACTGATTAAAAGCCCCAAGATAATATACGTGGAATCTCATATGCTTCACTATAGGATAGCATAGCGTGTAAACGTTTTAAGAACGTCTAGACTCAGTTCATTCCAAGAGAATACGTGCTTTCAGTGGTATTTTCTAGTTCATCGCATAGAACTCTATCGAAGAATGCTCTCATCTTGGCTTAACTGATTAAAAGCCCCAAGATAATATACGTGGAATCTCATATGCTTCACTATAGAATAGCATAGCATGTAAACGTTTAAAACGTCTTGGCTGAGTTCATTCCAAGAGAATACGGCTTTCAGTGCTATTTTCTAGTTCATCGCATAGAACTCTATCGAAGAATGCTCTCATCTTGGCTTAACTGATTAAAAGCCCAAGATAATATACGTGGATCTCATATGCTTCACTATAGGATAGCATAGCATGTAACGTTTAAGAACGTCTAGACTCACTTCATTCCAAGAGAATGTGGCTTTCAGTGCTATTTTCTAGTTCATCGCATAGAACTCTATCGAAAAATGCTCTCATCTTGGCTTAACTGATTAAAAGCACAAAGATAATATACGTGGAATCTCATATGCTTCACTATAGAATAGCATAGCATGTAAACGTTTAAAACGTCTAGACTCACTTCATTCCAAGAGAATGTGGCTTTCAGTGGTATTTTCTAGTTCATCGCATAGAACTCTATCGAAGAATGCTCTCATCTTGGCTTAACTGATTAAAAGCCCCAAGATAATATACGTGGAATCTCATATGCTTCACTATAGGATAGCATAGCGTGTAAGCGTTTAAGACGTCTCAACTCAGTTCATTCCAAGAGATTACGGCTTTAGGTGGTATTTTCTAGTTCATCGCATAGAACTCTATCGAAGAATGCTCTCATCTTGGCTTAACTGATTAAAAGCCCCAAGATAATATACGTGGAATCTCATATGCTTCACTATAGGATAGCATAGCGTGTAAGCGTTTAAGACGTCTCAACTCAGTTCATTCCAAGAGATTACTGCTTTAGGTGGTATTTTCTAGTTCATCGCATAGAACTCTATCGAAGAATGCTCTCATCTTGGCTTAACTGATTAAAAGCACCAAGATGATATCGTGGAATCTCATATGCTTCACTATAGAATAGCATAGCATGTAAACGTTTAAAACGTCTTGGCTGAGTTCATTCCAAGAGAATACGGCTTTCAGTGCTATTTTCTAGTTCATCGCATAGAACTCTATCGAAGAATGCTCTCATCTTGGCTTAACTGATTAAAAGCCCCAAGAAAATATACGTGGAATCTCATATGCTTCACTATAGGATAGCATAGCGTGTAAGCGTTTAAGACGTCTCAACTCAGTTCATTCCAAGAGATTACGGCTTTAGGTGGTATTTTCTAGTTCATCGCATAGAACTCTATCGAAGAATGCTCTCATCTTGGCTTAACTGATTAAAAGCCCCAAGATAATATACGTGGAATCTCATATGCTTCACTATAGGATAGCATAGCGTGTAAGCGTTTAAGACGTCTCAACTCAGTTCATTCCAAGAGATTACTGGCTTTAGGTGGTATTTTCTAGTTCATCGCATAGAACTCTATCGAAGAATGCTCTCATCTTGGCTTAACTGATTAAAAGCTCCATGATAATATACGTGGAATCTCATATGCTTCACTATAGAATAGCATAGCATGTAAACGTTTAAAACGTCTTGGCTGAGTTCATTCCAAGAGAATACGGCTTTCAGTGCTATTTTCTAGTTCATCGCACAGAACTCTATCGAAGAATGCTCTCATCTTGGCTTAACTGATTAAAAGCACCAAGATAATATACGTGGATCTCATATGCTTCACTACAGGATAGCATAGCATGTGAACGTTAAGAACGTCTAGACTCACTTCATTCCAAGAGAATGTGGCTTTCAGTGCTATTTTCTAGTTCATCGCATAGAACTCTATCGAAAAATGCTCTCATCTTGCCTTAACTGATTAAAAGCAAAAAGATGATATGGTGGAACCTCATATGCTTCACTATAGAATAGCATAGCATGTAAACGTTTAAAACGTCTAGACTCACTTCATTCCAAGAGAATGTGGCTTTCAGTGGTATTTTCTAGTTCATCGCATAGAACTCTATCGAAGAATGCTCTCATCTTGGCTTAACTGATTAAAAGCCCCAAGATAATATACGTGGAATCTCATATGCTTCACTATAGGATAGCATAGCGTGTAAGCGTTTAAGACGTCTCAACTCAGTTCATTCCAAGAGATTACGGCTTTCAGGTGGTATTTTCTAGTTCATCGCATAGAACTCTATCGAAGAATGCTCTCATCTTGGCTTAACTGATTAAAAGCCCCAAGATAATATACGTGGAATCTCATATGCTTCACTATAGGATAGCATAGCGTGTAAGCGTTTAAGACGTCTCAACTCAGTTCATTCCAAGAGATTACTGCTTTAGGTGGTATTTTCTAGTTCATCGCATAGAACTCTATCGAAGAATGCTCTCATCTTGCCTTAACTGATTAAAAGCCCAAAGATGATATCGTGGAATCTCATATGCTTCACTATAGAATAGCATAGCATGTAAACGTTTAAAACGTCTTGGCTGAGTTCACTCCAAGAGAATACGGCTTTCAGTGCTATTTTCTAGTTCATCGCATAGAACTCTATCGAAGAATGCTCTCATCTTGGCTTAACTGATTAAAAGCCCCAAGATAATATACGTGGAATCTCATATGCTTCACTATAGGATAGCATAGCGTGTAAGCGTTTAAGACGTCTCAACTCAGTTCATTCCAAGAGATTACGGCTTTAGGTGGTATTTTCTAGTTCATCGCATAGAACTCTATCGAAGAATGCTCTCATCTTGGCTTAACTGATTAAAAGCCCCAAGATAATATACGTGGAATCTCATATACTTCACTATAGGATAGCATAGCGTGTAAGCGTTTAAGACGTCTCAACTCAGTTCATTCCAAGAGATTACTGCTTTAGGTGGTATTTTCTAGTTCATCGCATAGAACTCTATCGAAGAATGCTCTCATCTTGCCTTAACTGATTAAAAGCACAAAGATGATATCGTGGAATCTCATATGCTTCACTATAGAATAGCATAGCATGTAAACGTTTAAAACGTCTTGGCTGAGTTCACTCCAAGAGAATACGGCTTTCAGTGCTATTTTCTAGTTCATCGCATAGAACTCTATCGAAGAATGCTCTCATCTTGGCTTAACTGATTAAAAGCCCCAAGAAAATATACGTGGAATCTCATATGCTTCACTATAGGATAGCATAGCGTGTAAGCGTTTAAGACGTCTCAACTCAGTTCATTCCAAGAGATTACGGCTTTAGGTGGTATTTTCTAGTTCATCGCATAGAACTCTATCGAAGAATGCTCTCATCTTGGCTTAACTGATTAAAAGCCCCAAGATAATATACGTGGAATCTCATATGCTTCACTATAGGATAGCATAGCGTGTAAGCGTTTAAGACGTCTCAACTCAGTTCATTCCAAGAGATTACTGCTTTAGGTGGTATTTTCTAGTTCATCGCATAGAACTCTATCGAAGAATGCTCTCATCTTGGCTTAACTGATTAAAAGCTCCATGATAATATACGTGGAATCTCATATGCTTCACTATAGAATAGCATAGCATGTAAACGTTTAAAACGTCTTGGCTGAGTTCATTCCAAGAGAATACGGCTTTCAGTGCTATTTTCTAGTTCATCGCACAGAACTCTATCGAAGAATGCTCTCATCTTGGCTTAACTGATTAAAAGCACCAAGATAATATACGTGGGATCTCATATGCTTCACTACAGGATAGCATAGCATGTGAACGTTAAGAACGTCTAGACTCACTTCATTCCAAGAGAATGTGGCTTTCAGTGCTATTTTCTAGTTCATCGCATAGAACTCTATCGAAAAATGCTCTCATCTTGCCTTAACTGATTAAAAGCAAAAGATGATATGGTGGAACCTCATATGCTTCACTATAGAATAGCATAGCATGTAAACGTTTAAAACGTCTAGACTCACTTCATTCCAAGAGAATGTGGCTTTCAGTGGTATTTTCTAGTTCATCGCAGAGAACTCTATCGAAGAATGCTCTCATCTTGGCTTAACTGATTAAAAGCCCCAAGAAAATATACGTGGAATCTCATATGCTTCACTATAGGATAGCATAGCGTGTAAGCGTTTAAGACGTCTCAACTCAGTTCATTCCAAGAGATTACGGCTTTAGGTGGTATTTTCTCGTTCATCGCATAGAACTCTATCGAAGAATGCTCTCATCTTGGCTTAACTGATTAAAAGCCCCAAGATAATATACGTGGAATCTCATATACTTCACTATAGGATAGCATAGCGTGTAAGCGTTTAAGACGTCTCAACTCAGTTCATTCCAAGAGATTACTGCTTTAGGTGGTATTTTCTAGTTCATCGCATAGAACTCTATCGAAGAATGCTCTCATCTTGCCTTAACTGATTAAAAGCAAAAAGATGATATGGTGGAATCTCATATGCTTCACTATAGAATAGCATAGCATGTAAACGTTTAAAACGTCTTGGCTGAGTTCACTCCAAGAGAATACGGCTTTCAGTGCTATTTTCTAGTTCATCGCATAGAACTCTATCGAAGAATGCTCTCATCTTGGCTTAACTGATTAAAAGCCCCAAGAAAATATACGTGGAATCTCATATGCTTCACTATAGGATAGCATAGCGTGTAAGCGTTTAAGACGTCTCAACTCAGTTCATTCCAAGAGATTACGGCTTTAGGTGGTATTTTCTAGTTCATCGCATAGAACTCTATCGAAGAATGCTCTCATCTTGGCTTAACTGATTAAAAGCCCCAAGATAATATACGTGGAATCTCATATACTTCACTATAGGATAGCATAGCGTGTAAGCGTTTAAGACGTCTCAACTCAGTTCATTCCAAGAGATTACTGCTTTAGGTGGTATTTTCTAGTTCATCGCATAGAACTCTATCGAAGAATGCTCTCATCTTGGCTTAACTGATTAAAAGCTCCATGATAATATACGTGGAATCTCATATGCTTCACTATAGAATAGCATAGCATGTAAACGTTTAAAACGTCTTGGCTGAGTTCATTCCAAGAGAATACGGCTTTCAGTGCTATTTTCTAGTTCATCGCACAGAACTCTATCGAAGAATGCTCTCATCTTGGCTTAACTGATTAAAAGCACCAAGATAATATACGTGGGATCTCATATGCTTCACTACAGGATAGCATAGCATGTGAACGTTAAGAACGTCTAGACTCACTTCATTCCAAGAGAATGTGGCTTTCAGTGCTATTTTCTTGTTCATCGCATAGAACTCTATCGAAAAATGCTCTCATCTTGCCTTAACTGATTAAAAGCAAAAAGATGATATGGTGGAACCTCATATGCTTCACTATAGAATAGCATAGCATGTAAACGTTTAAAACGTCTAGACTCACTTCATTCCAAGAGAATGTGGCTTTCAGTGGTATTTTCTAGTTCATCGCATAGAACTCTATCGAAGAATGCTCTCATCTTGGCTTAACTGATTAAAAGACCCAAGATAATATACGTGGAATCTCATATGCTTCACAATAGGATAGCATAGCATGTAACGTTAAAAACGTCTAGACTCACTTCATTCCAAGAGAATGTGGCTTTCAGTGGTATTTTCTAGTTCATCGCATAGAGCTCTATCGAAGAATGCTCTCATCTTCGCTTAACTGATTAAAAGCCCCAAGATAATATACGTGGAATCTCATATGCTTCACTATAGAATAGCATAGCATGTAAACGCTTAAAACGTCTTGGCTGAGTTCATTCCAAGAGAATACGGCTTTCAGTGCTATTTTCTAGTTCATCGCATACAACTCTATCGAAGAATGCTCTCATCTTGGCTTAACTGATTAAAAGCCCCAAGAAAATATACGCGGAATCTCATATGCTTCACTATAGGATAGCATAGCGTGTAAGCGTTTAAGACGTCTCAACTCAGTTCATTCCAAGAGATTACGGCTTTAGGTGGTATTTTCTAGTTCATCGCATAGAACTCTATCGAAGAATGCTCTCATCTTGGCTTAACTGATTAAAAGCCCCATGATAATATACGTGGAATCTCATATGCTTCACTATAGAATAGCATAGCATGTAAACGTTTAAAACGTCTTGGCTGAGTTCATTCCAAGAGAATACGGCTTTCAGTGCTATTTTCTAGTTCATCGCATACAACTCTATCGAAGAATGCTCTCATCTTGGCTTAACTGATTAAAAGCCCCAAGATAATATACGTGGAATCTCATATGCTTCACTATAGGATAGCATAGCGTGTAAGCGTTTAAGACGTCTCAACTCAGTTCATTCCAAGAGATTACGGCTTTAGGTGGTATTTTCTAGTTCATCGCATAGAACTCTATCGAAGAATGCTCTCATCTTGGCTTAACTGATTAAAAGCCCCATGATAATATACGTGGAATCTCATATGCTTCACTATAGAATAGCATAGCATGTAAACGTTTAAAACGTCTTGGCTGAGTTCATTCCAAGAGAATACGGCTTTCAGTGCTATTTTCTAGTTCATCGCATACAACTCTATCGAAGAATGCTCTCATCTTGGCTTAACTGATTAAAAGCCCCAAGATAATATACGTGGAATCTCATATGCTTCACTATAGGATAGCATAGCGTGTAAGCGTTTAAGACGTTTCAACTCAGTTCATTCCAAGAGATTACTGCTTTAGGTGGTATTTTCTAGTTCATCGCATAGAACTCTATCGAAGAATGCTCTCATCTTGGCTTAACTGATTAAAAGCCCCATGATAATATACGTGGAATCTCATATGCTTCACTATAGAATAGCATAGCATGTAAACGTTTAAAACGTCTTGGCTGAGTTCATTCCAAGAGAATACGGCTTTCAGTGCTATTTTCTAGTTCATCGCACAGAACTCTATCGAAGAATGCTCTCATCTTGGCTTAACTGATTAAAAGACCCAAGATAATATACGTGGAATCTCATATGCTTCACAATAGGATAGCATAGCATGTAAACGTTAAAAACGTCTAGACTCACTTCATTCCAAGAGAATGTGGCTTTCAGTGCTATTTTCTAGTTCATCGCATAGAACTCTATCGAAAAATGCTCTCATCTTGCCTTAACTGATTAAAAGCAAAAAGATGATATGGTGGAACCTCATATGCTTCACTATAGAATAGCATAGCATGTAAACGTTTAAAACGTCTAGACTCACTTCATTCCAAGAGAATGTGGCTTTCAGTGGTATTTTCTAGTTCATCGCATAGAACTCTATCGAAGTATGCTCTCATCTTGGCTTAACTGATTAAAAGCCCCATGATAATATACGTGGAATCTCATATGCTTCACTATAGAATAGCATAGCATGTAAACGTTTAAAACGTCTTGGCTGAGTTCATTCCAAGAGAATACGGCTTTCAGTGCTATTTTCTAGTTCATCGCACAGAACTCTATCGAAGAATGCTCTCATCTTGGCTTAACTGATTAAAAGCACCAAGATAATATACGTGGAATCTCATATGCTTCACTACAGGATAGCATAGCATGTGAACGTTAAGAACGTCTAGACTCACTTCATTCCAAGAGAATGTGGCTTTCAGTGCTATTTTCTAGTTCATCGCATAGAACTCTATCGAAAAATGCTCTCATCTTGCCTTAACTGATTAAAAGCAAAAAGATGATATGGTGGAACCTCATATGCTTCACTATAGAATAGCATAGCATGTAAACGTTTAAAACGTCTAGATTCACTTCATTCCAAGAGAATGTGGCTTTCAGTGGTATTTTCTAGTTCATCGCATAGAACTCTATCGAAGAATGCTCTCATCTTGGCTTAACTGATCAAAAGCCCCAAGATAATATACGTGGAATCTCATATGCTTCACTATAGGATAGCATAGCGTGTAAGCGTTTAAGACGTCTGAACTCAGTTCATTCCAAGAGATTACGGCTTTAGGTGGTATTTTCTAGTTCACCGCATAGAACTCTATCGAAGAATGCTCTCATTTTGGCTTAACTGATTAGAAGCCCCAAGATAATATACGTGGAATCTCATATGCTTCACTATAGAATAGCATAGCATGTAAACGTTTAAAACGTCTTGGCTGAGTTCATTCCAAGAGAATACGGCTTTCAGTGCTATTTTCTAGTTCATCGCATAGAACTCTATCGAAGCATGCTCTCATCTTGGCTTAACTGATTAAAAGCCCCAAGATAATATACGTGGAATCTCATATGCTTCACTATAGGATAGCATAGCATGTAAACGTTAAGAACGTCTAGACTCACTTCATTCCAAGAGAATGTGGCTTTCAGTGCTATTTTCTAGTTCATCGCATAGAACTCTATCGAAAAATGCTCTCATCTTGCCTTAACTGATTAAAAGCAAAAAGATGATATGGTGGAACCTCATATGCTTCACTATAGGATAGCATAGCGTGTAAGCGTTTAAGACGTCTCAACTCAGTTCATTCCAAGAGATTACGGCTTTAGGTGGTATTTTCTAGTTCATCGCATAGAACTCTATCGAAGAATGCTCTCATCTTGGCTTAACTGATTAAAAGCCCCAAGATAATATACGTGGAATCTCATATGCTTCACTATAGGATAGCATAGCGTGTAAGCGTTTAAGACGTCTGAACTCAGTTCATTCCAAGAGATTACTGCTTTAGGTGGTATTTTCTAGTTCATCGCATAGAACTCTGTCGAAGAATGCTTTCATCTTGGCTTAACTGATTAAAAGCCCCAAGATAATATACGTGGAATCTCATATGCTTCACTATAGAATAGCATAGCGTGTAAACGTTTAAAACGTCTAGACTCAGTTCATTCCAAGAGAATGTGGCTTTCAGTGGTATTTTCTAGTTCATCGCATAGAACTCTATCGAAGCATGCTCTCATCATGGCTTAACTGATTAAAAGCCCCAAGATAATATACGTGGAATCTCATATGATTCACTATAGGATAGCATAGCGTGTAAGCGTTTAAGACGTCTGAACTCAGTTCATTCCAAGAGATTACGGCTTTAGGTGGTATTTTCTAGTTCACCGCATAGAAACCTATCGAAGAATGCTCTCATTTTGGCTTAACTGATTAAAAGCCCCAAGATAATATACGTGGAATCTCATATGCTTCACTATAGGATAGCATAGCGTGTAAGCGTTTAAGACGTCTGAACTCACTTCATTCCAAGAGAATACGGCTTTCAGTGGTATTTTCTAGTTCTTCGCATAGAACTCTATCGAAGAATGCTCTCATCTTGGCTTAACTGATTAAAAGCCCCAAGATAATATACGTGGAATCTCATATGCTTTACTATAGAATAGCATAGCATGTAAACGTTTAAAACGTATTGGCTGAGTTCATTCCAAGAGAATACGGCTTTCAGTGCCATTTTCTAGTTCATCGCATACAACTCTATCGAAGAATGCTCTCATCTTGGCTTAACTGATTAAAAGCCCCAAGATAATATACGTGGAATCTCATATGCTTCACTATAGGATAGCATAGCGTGTAAGCGTTTAAGACGTCTCAACTCAGTTCATTCCAAGAGATTACGGCTTTAGGTGGTATTTTCTAGTTCATCGCATAGAACTCTATCGAAGAATGCTCTCATCTTGGCTTAACTGATTAAAAGCCCCATGATAATATACGTGGAATCTCATATGCTTCACTATAGAATAGCATAGCATGTAAACGTTTAAAACGTCTTGGCTGAGTTCATTCCAAGAGAATACGGCTTTCAGTGCTATTTTCTAGTTCATCGCATAGAACTCTATCGAAAAATGCTCTCATCTTGGCTTAACTGATCAAAAGCCCCAAGATAATATACGAGGAATCTCATATGCTTCACTATAGGATAGCATAGCATGTAAACGTTTAAAACGTCTAGACTCAGTTCATTCCAAGAGGAGATGGGTTTCAGTGGTATTTTCTTGTTCTTCGCATAGAACTCTATCGAAAAATGCTCTCATCTTGGCTTAACTGATTAAAAGCCCCAAGATAATATACGTGGAATCTCATATGCTTCACTGTGGAATAGCATAGCATGCGCTTTCAACGTTTCAGCCAATGATAGAGCCCTATTAGATAGAATTTGGTGCAATTAATCCGAAAATGCTGTTGGATGTCAGATTCTTCTAGAACAGACTGAGTAACGATGTTTAGAATGTCAGTTTTTTGTATTACAATGGTGTAAAATGGACGAAAAATGTAATATTTAACATGAATTTTCTTGGAGCTTTCAAACGTTTTAGCCAAGATTAGAGCGCCATTAGATAGAGTTCGATGCAAGGAATCAGAAAATGCTTTTGGATGCCAGATTCTTTTAAGCCAGACTAAGTAAAGACGTTTAGATTGTCAGTTTTTTGTACTACAGCGGTGTAAAATTAACGAAGTATGTAATATTTTACGTGAATTTTCTAGGCGCTTTCAAACTCTTCAGCCAAGATAAGAGCCCCATTAGATAGTGTTCGATGCAAGCAATCAGAAAATGCTAGTGGATGTCAGAATCTTTTAGAACAGACTGAGCAACGACGTTTAGAAGGTCAGTTTTTTGTAATATAATAGTGTAGAAATTGCGAAATATGTAATATTTAACATAAATTTTCTAGACGCTTTCAAACGTTTTAGCCAGTTCTAGAGCACCATTAGGTAGAGATCGATGCAAAGAGTAAGAAAATGCTGTTGGATGTCACATTCTTTTAGAACAGACTGAGCAACGACGTTTAGAAGGTCAGTTTTTTGTAATATAATGAAGTCAAATCAACAAACTTTGTAATATATCGCATGAATTTTCTGTGCGCTTTTGAATGTTTCAGCAGAGATTAGATCCCAATTGGATAGAGTTCGACGCAAGGAATCCGAAAATGCTAGCAGAGAACAGATTTCCTTGAAACAGACTGAGTAGACGTTAAAAATATCAGTTTTTTTTGCTATAATAGACTGAAATTATCAAAGTATGTAGTATCTAACAATAATTTTCTAGGCGCTCTCAAACGTTTCAGCCAACATTAGAGCCCCATTAGAAAGACATCGATGCAAGGAATCAGAAGATGCTATTGGATGTCCGATTCTTTTAAGCCAGACTAAGTAAAGACGTTTAGATTGTCAGTTTTTTGTACTACAGCGGTGTAAAATTAACGAAGTATGTAATATTTTACGTGAATTTTCTAGGCGCTTTCAAACGCTTCGGCCAAGATAAGAGCCCCATTAGATAGTGTTCGATGCAAGCAATCAGAAAATGCTAGTGGATGTCAGGTTCTTTTGAAACAGATTGAGTAACGACGTTTAGAATGTCAGTTTTTTGTACTACAGCAGTGTATAATTAATGAATTTTCTATTCGCTTACAAACGCTTCAGCCAAGAATAGAGCCCCATTAGATAGAGTTCGATGGAAGGAGTCAGAAAATGCTATTAGATGTCAGATTCTTTCAAAATGGAGTGAGCAACGACGGTCAGAATTCAGTGTTTTGTACTAAAATAGTGCAAAATTAACGAAATATGTAATATTTCGCATGAATTTTATATGTGCTTTTAAATGTTTCAGCTAAGATTAAAGCCCCATTAGACAGAGTTTGGTGCAAGCAATCAGAAAATGCTATTGGATGCCAAATTCTTTTAAAGCGGACTGAGCAACGACGTTTAGAAGTTCAGTATTTTATAGTGCAGTAGTGTGAAATTACCGAAGCATGTATTATTTAACATGAATTTCCAAGGCGCTTTCGAACGTTTAAGCCAAGGTTAGAGCCCCTTAGATAGAGTTTCGTGCAAGGAATAAGAAAATGCTAATGGATGTCAGATTTTTCAAAAACAGACTTAGTAATCGTCTAGAATATCAGTTTTTCGTGCTATAACTGAGTGAAATTATCAAAGTATTTAGTATTTGACATGAATTTTCTAGGCGCTTTCAGAGATTTCAGCGAGATTAGATCCCCGTTGGACAGAGTTCGATGCAGGGAATCCGAAAATGCTATTGGATGTCAGATTCTTTCAAGACAGGCTGAGTAACGACGCTTACATTGTCAGTTTTTTGTACTACAGTAGTGTAAAATTAACGAGGTATGTAATATTTAACATGAACTTTCTAGACGCTTTCAAACGTTTCAGCCAAGATTAGAGCCCCGTTAGATACAATTCGATGCAAGGAACAGAAAATGCTATTGGATGTTAGATTGTTCTAAAACAGACAGTGTGACGATTTTAGAATATCAGTTTTTCGTGCTATAATAGTGTGAAATTATCGAAGTATGCAGTACTTAACGTGAATTTCCTGGGCGCTTTCAAACGTTTCAGGCAAGATTATAGCGCCATTAGATAGAATTTGGTGCAAGGAATCAGAAAATTCTATTGGATGTCAGATTCTTCCTGAACAGACTGAATAACGATGTTTAGAATGTCAGTTTTTTGTATTACAATAGTGTAAAATGGACGAAAAATGTAATATTTAACATGGATTTTCTTGGAGCTTTCAAAAGTTTTAGCCGAGATTAGAGCGCCATTTGATAGATTTCGATGCAAGGAATCAGAAAATGCTTTTGGATGCCAAATTCTTTCAAAAGCGACTGAGCAACGACGTTTAGAAGGTCAGCGTTTTGTAATATAATGAAGTCACATCAACAAACTTTGTAATATATCGCATGAATTTTCTATGCGCTTTTGAATGTTTCAGCAGAGATTGGATCGCCGTTGGATAGAGTTCGACGCAAGGAATCCGAAAATGCTAACAGAGAACAGATTTCCTTGAAACAGACTGAGTAGACGTTAAAAATATCAGTTTTTCGTGCTATAATAGACTGAAATTATCAAAGTATGTTGTATCTAACAATAATTTTCAGGCGCTCTCAAACGTTTCCGCCAACATTGGAGCCCCATTAGATAGACATGGATGCAAGGAATCAGAAAATGCTAGTGGATGTCAGGTTCTTTTGAAACAGATTGAGTAACGACGTTTAGAATGTCAGTTTTTTGTACTACAGCAGTGTATAATTAATGAATTTTCTATTCGCTTTCAAACGCTTCAGCCAAGATTAGAGCCCCATTAGATAGTGTTCGATGCAAGCAATCAGAAAATGTTAGTGGATGTCAGATTCTTTTGAAAGAGATTGAGTAACGACGTTTAGAATGTCAGTTTTTTGTACTACAGCAGTGTATAATTAATGAATTTTCTATGCGCTTTCAAATGTTTCAGCCAAGGTTAGAGCCCCATTAGATAGAATTTGGTGCAAGGAACCAGAAAATGCTATAGGATGTCAGATTTTTCGAATACAGAGTTAGTAAACGTTTAGAATATCAGTTCTTCATGGTATGATAGAGTCAAATTATCAAAGTATGTAGTATTTAACATGGATTTTCCTGCCGCTTCCAAACGTTTCATCTGAGATTAGACCCCATTACATAGTCTTCGATGCAAGGTAGAGAAAATGCTAATGGAGGCCAGATTCTTTTGAAACAGACTGAGTAGACGTTAAAAATAACAGTTTTCAGTGGTATAATAGAGTGAAATTATCGAAGTATGTAGTATCTAATATTAATTTTCTAGGCATTTTCAAACGTTTCAGCCAAGGTTAGAGCCCCATTATACAGAAATTGGTGCAAGGAATCAGAAAATCCTATTGGATGTCACATTCTTTTGAAACAGACTGAGCAGACGTTAAGAATATCAGTTTGTCGTGCTACAATAGAGTGAAATTTTCAAAGTATGCAGTACTTAACGTGAATTTTCTAGACCCTTCCAAACGTTTCAGCTAAGATAGAGCCCCATTACATAGTGTTCGTTGCAATATAGAGAAAATGCTATTGGATGTCAGATTTTTTTTTTGAAGCAGACTGGGCAGAGGTTAAGAATATCAGTTTTTAGTTTTATGACAGAGTGAAATTATCAGAGTATGTAGTATCTAACATTAGTTTTTTAGGAGCTTTTAAACGTTTCAGCCTACATTAGAGCTCCATTAAATAGGGTTTGGTGCAAGGAATCAGAAAATGCTATTTGAAGTTAGATTTTTCAAAAACAGACTTAGTAGTCGTTTAGAATATCAATTTTTCGTGCTATAATAGAGTGAAATTATCAAATTATGTAGTATCCAATATTGATTTTCTAGGCGCTCTCAGACGTTTCAGCCAACATTAGAGCCCCATTGGATAGAGTTTGGTGCAAGGAATCAGAAAATGCTATTGCATGTCAGATTCTTTTAAGACAGCCTGACTAACGACGTCTAGATTGTCAGTTTTTTGTACTACAGTAGTATAAAATTAACGACTATGTAATATTTAACATGAATTTTCTAGGCTCTTCCAAACGTTTCAGCCAAGGTTAGAGCCCCGTTAGATAGAATTTGGTGCAAGGAATCAGGAAATGCTATTGAATGTCAGATTTTTTGAAATCACATTGAGTAAACGTTTAGATTATCACTTTTTGGTGCTATATTAGAGTGAAGTTATCAAAGTATGCAGTATTTAACATGTATTTTCTAGACGCTTCCAAACGTTTCAGCTAAGATTAGAGCCCCATTACATAGTGTTCGTTGCAATATAGAGAAAATGTTATTGGATGTCAGATTTTTTTGAACCATACTGAGTAGACGTTAAGAATATCAGTTTTTAGTGGTATAATAGAATGAAATTATCGAAGTATGTAGTATCTAACATTAGTTTTCTAGGTGCTTTCAAACGTTTCAGCCAACATTAGAGCCCCATTAGATAGAGTTCGATGCAAGGAATCAGAAAATGCTATTGGAAGGCAGATAATTTTAAAACAGAGTGAGTAACGACGTTAAGACTGTCAGTTTTTTGTGCTATAATAGTGTTGAATTAACCAAATACGTAATATTTAACATGAATTTTTTATGCGCTTTCAAACGTTTCAGACATGATTAGAGTCCCATTAAATAGAGTTTGATGCAGGGATTCAGGAAATGCTATTTGATGTCAGATTCTTCTGAAACAGACTGACTACCGACGTTTCGATGATAAATTTGCTCTACTATTATAGGATAAAATTAACAGAGCATGTAATATTTAAAATGAATTTCCTATGCGCTTTCAAGCGTTTCAGCCTAGATTTGTTCCCTGTTAGATAGAGTTCGATGCGAGGAATCAGAAAATGCTATTGGATGTCAGAATCTTTTAAAACAGACTGAGCAACGACGTTTAGAAGGTCAGTTTTTTGTGATATAATAGAGCCAAATCGACAAACTGTGTAATATTTCGCATGATTTTTCTATGCGCTTTTAAATGTTTCAGCCGAGATTAGATCACCGTTAGATAGAGTTCGATGCGGGGAATCAGAAAATGCTATTGGATGTCAGAATCTTTTAAAACAGACTGAGCAACGACGTTTAGAAGGTCAGTTTTTTGTAATATAATAGAGTCAAATCAACAAACTGTGTAATATTTCGCATGATTTTTCTATGCGGTTTTAAATGTTTCAGCCGAGATTAGATCCCCGTTAGATAGAGTTCGATGCAAGGAATCCAAAAATGCTAGTGGAGGCCAGATTCTCTTTGAACAGACTGAGTAGCTGTTAAGAATATCAGTTTTTAGTGGTATAATAGAGTGAAATTATCAAAGTATGTAGTATCTAACATCAGTTTTCTAGGCGCTTTCATACGTTTCAGCCAACATCAGAGCCCCATTATATGGAAATTGGTGCAAGGAATCAGAAAATGCTATTGGATGTCACATTCTTTTAGAACAGACTGAGCAACAACGTTTAGAATGTCAGTTTTTTGTACTACAATAGTGTAAAACTTGCGAAATATGTAATATTTAACATAAATTTTCTAGACGCTTTCAAACTTTTTAGCCAGTTCTAGAGCACCATTAGGTAGAGATCGATGCAAAGAATAAGAAAATGCTGTTGGATGCCAAATTCTTCTGAAACAGACTGAGTAACGACGTTTAGATAATGTATTTGATGTACCGTTGTAGAATAAAATTGACAAAGCATGTATTATTTAACATGAATTTTCTATGCGCTTTCAAACGTTTCAGCCAAGATTAGAGCCCCGTTAGATAGCGTTCGATGCAGGGAATCCGAAAATGCTATTGGAAGCCGGATTCTTTGAGAAAACAGGCTGAGTAACGACGTTTAGGTAATGAATTTGTTGTACTATTATTGAATAAAATTGTCAAAGCATTTAATAGTATACCCAATAATGTGGAGTGCTGTGCAAAAACGTTTGCGTCACCGCGATTTGAACCCAGATCTCACTCTTTCCGGGAGCGAATGCTAACCGTTGCACCACCAACGCTTCTTTAACACAGCACTCTTATTTACACTATAACGCGTTGTCTGCCAACAGCCAACCGTCGTCTGTCTAACGGGGCAGCCGCTATCGGCATTGAACCCACTTGTGTTGACAGACATTGGATATCGATAATCAGTCTAAATTCTTTCTATTTTGACTGCCACTTGCAGTGGTATGATGGTATAATATACACAGTGATGTGGAGTGCTGTGCAAAAACGTTTGCATCAGCCGGGATTGGAATCCAGATCTCACTCTTTCCACTGCAAGTGGCAATCAAATAAAAAGAATTCTGACTCTCTTCTTTTTTCTTAACATTCCTGAAACATACCGATTTTGATACTAAGCTTTGTTTGTGGAACAGCCTTCATGCTATGTTCACTTAATAAAAATGACTACGTCTCGCTTTCGAATAGCGTTGTTTCAAATTCACAATGGATTTTTGATAGTAAAGGTAAAGGATAAAGCTCTTGGTGCTCATTAATTTCTGAGCGATGCTATATGCATTTGCCTTCAAATTTTAGCTTCATTTATGGTGATTGAATGCATCTGCCTGTGCAATGACTCGTGGTGGTCTAGTGATGTATTAAGTCAGTGCTGCTCTCCTCCCAGACAAGTCTGGCACCATTTCACGGACCCCGGAGGAATGGAAAGCTTGGTGAGTCATAAGCGCGAGAACGAACCACTGACCACGTGTGCGACGCAGAGTACTCTAACTACTGCACTATAGGCCACTTTGTTAATAATATAAAATGAAGTTTTGATGATAGGCAAATTTCGTTGCTAAGAAAAAATAGATTGTTATTGGCTGAACGTATGTGAACGTAATTGTAATGGAAAGATTGCTCAGTCTCCCTATGATTTTACACTTTTCACTGCGATTGTGTGAATTGTAATCAAATTGTGTGTTATCTACTCGTGTTTCCTTGGCCTTTTTCAGAAAAAAACCCTTGCTAGATCATTAGTGATCATTCGATAGCTTGGAAAATTCTGATTTTCATGTGAGGTTGATTTACGAAAAGGGTTTTGGAGGAATGTTCTTCGTTGTTATCCAGTAAGACGTTGTGAAAGAGAGTTTTTGTGTTGGGCAGGAATTTTTCATAAGAGTATTGGTGACTGATCAAAAGTTTAAATCAGGGGAAGATGCTGCATAATATTTTTCAAAGGCCTTTTTACAGCGATCTAGCACTTGAAATGAAAATTTGTTTCAGACGCTCCCGACGAATTTACTATTATCATATCTCTTTTGCTGGTCAAAGCTTTTTCCCAAACTTTCATTAAACATCAACTAGCGTAAACTCAGAAAGTTCAATTTTACTTTTGGTTTTCAAAAAAGCTCCTTTACAGTGCTCTAACGAGGAAATCAAAGTTATGTTTTACACTCGCCTCGCTTTATCGTGCAAATATTCATTAGTTACCTGAGAATGTCTTCTCCGTCGCGCAGAGAATTCTAGGTTTTTCGTGTTGTAGTTCTAGAAGAAATTGTGTCCTAAGTTTTATGGCTTAGGCCTCTTATTTTGATTGCCAAATAAATCCTATAGTATGCCTAATTTTAAGCTTACGTCTAAGCAGCTTAAGTCTAAGTACTAGGATCACATTCTACTTCTATTGATAAATTTTGAATTAAATCATTGTAAAGTTTTGATGAATTTTGCTATTATCAACCTGGAGTCCGCTCATTGAGAAAGCCGTGAATTATTCGAATAGTACCAAGACTAATAGATAGTTGGTGGTGGGAATGATTGAACCATAGGAGAACAAATGGTTGTCATCTTATAGATAAGTCTTTCTCACATGACATCGTCTATTTTATTTTTGTCAAGTTCCGAAGAAACAAGGACCATTCTTCATCTTTGCTAGCATCTCAAAGTAAGTTCACGTCGACTTTGGTCCGAGTTTAACCTCTATTATCAGGTTGGCAATTAAGTTCTTCCTATTTTTTCTTAATTTTGTTTGTTTACACTAAATTTGCCTTTTGCTTTTTTATCCTGATTTATGTCATTCGAAACTCGTTGTCTCGAGATTCTCAATTTGTAAACCATTTCATTTTTTTGTAGCTGTATAGAAATTTTCCATTTTCGCGTGAATACTTCAGAACTCTATATTCGTGAACGTCTCTTGAACGTTCCATCTGGGTCATTCTGCTACCGAAGTGACACAAAACTCATGTTGAGCACTTACCAGATGGCGGTTAATCATAAACTACACAAAAATTCGTCATAATCTGACTGCGTACAAGCGAAACTTCGTCATATCGGCAGTGACAGCTTTATCGAAGCGGCGTTATTATGCAACAGGACAGTGCTCGCCCAATATTCCTCGTCTGACATTGCAAAAGATTGAAGATTCAGGGTGGGAATGTTCAGTTCATCCACGGTATAGCCCTAAATGCTGTTCCGAGGGATAACCATCTCTTCAATTCGCTGCAACATTCCTCAGCAGGAAAACGCATTGCCAAATTCGACGATGTGATAAAGCACCTGTTTGAGTAGTTTGCTTCAAAAGGCCGAAATTTTGTGGTCAAGGGATCGAAAATTACTAAAAATTTTGCAAAACATATTAATTCTAATGATGAATTTGAATGCTTATTTGTTGATGATGTTCAGTAAATTGCAGTTCTTTTCCGTTAGATGGGACGGAATGAAAAGCTACCCCTTCGCTGAACAAAAACATTTCATTAGATTGTTAGCAATCATTCAAAAGTTTAAATTTCTGGCTAGCGCGGTACGTAATCGATTTTCCAAAAAGTCTCTTATGACGCCGCCAAATTCAAAATAAAATTATGTTATACATCGGCCGCGCAGGTGAACTATTAACTTCGCTAGAAACAAGAAACTCAAATGAACGTGTAGAGAAAATCTTTTGGCATCAGAGTTAGACGTTTAAGCTGGAGATTCTCCGAAAGGAGGAACAATTCCTAATTGAATAACAAAGATCACACTTTTACGTGAACCGCCAAAGCGCCAATCGATGAATGATCGCGGCAACGCCCCTGTCCCCCTTCCCCCCGCCACTCTGCGGCCCTTATTTGGCAAAAGAACACATGCCTGCGTATGTGAATCAATATTATTTTCCCTGCTGGATGACGGAGAAACGGTCTTTCCATAAAATGGGTAGAGCGTTGGAATCGTTAGGCTTTACGTTATCGAATGATTGCCAACAGTCTGAAGAAAGAGCTTTTCACTGTGAAAAATGTGAACGCGTGGAACGCATATGTTTTCCTTTCGCTGGAGCGTTATGAAACGACTTTTCCACAAAACGACGAAGTACCGCACTAGCCAGAGAATTAAGCTTTTGGATGATTACCAATACTTTTATGAAAAATTCTTATCCAGCGAAAGGGACGAGGGGATTTTCTTCTTATACCGCCTGGGAAAGCGCCTAGGTCGCCCTGTGACAAGAGGTTTAATGATGCGAAATTTGGTTGCTAATCACATATTTCACATCGCTGGAGGCGAATGCTTTCTTCCACACTTTTATGTAAGCATAATGTGGCCCAGCGGCTGATTCATTACTCACGAAAGTTAGTGGGTAAACCACTGGAGTGCTTGAGTGGTGTACAGCGTCACTTTGGAAGAGGTTATCCACTTGACTTAGGAGGAAATCCGTGAACTCATAGCAAATCGATCATGAATTGAGTTTTCTCTAAGGTGTATTTGGGGGATAACTGTACAACTCCCTTACCTTTATTTTATGCATATGCTTTCTCATGGCATGGTATGATGTGGAATACAACCACAAGAATGCTGAGTTGCCGAGATAGGAATAAAACCAGAACCTCATTTGGGCTTCAAACCCGTGATTACCTTTTTCCGGAGCTACATGATATTCATTTTGCCAACCGAGGCCATTGCGTTGCATGTCTTTCAGCAATATTTCGTTGTCCTATTTTATATGAGCCATTTTAACGAAATTCTTAGAATATTTCTCGTGTTGTTTCGGGTGCTCTTCGAGGAGTTCGTCTTGTTTATGAATCGCGTAGAACACTGGTCGAGTTAACTCTCCTTGCATTCTTCAAAATATACAAGCTAAATCGTCTCCAAGTGAGTTGTAAGGTAGTTTTGAGGTAGGCGGTAGAACCGCAGTACCTTGTTCCCTGATAGACTCCATCACATACCACTCCGCATCTCACCGGCCATACTTCTTGATTAGGAGGGGACAAATGAGAAACCGACCTCACTCGCTGGAGAGGAAACTTTTCACAGGAGTGTAAAAAATTATTCGGAATCTGATACTTGAGGCTACAGCCCCACGTTGCCGGTTTATCAAAACACCTTTTCATAACACTGTGACCTCTACTCAAAGCTATGTCTCAAACACGCATATTTCTCGCCTGACAGAACTCTTTATTTGGAGTATTAGTAACCATTTGATAGCGTAATCGAAGTTGATTCCAACGCTGTGCTTCATTCCTGAAAAGACCGTTCCTCTGAAACGCAGGAGGTAAAATAAGTTAATTTCCCACCTGGAATCAATGGCCGCATCGGCCAACTCACGTGCTGGTGCGTGAGGCAACCACGTGAACCGTTGACGAGATACTTCACTACGCATTTATCTGCCCAAAAAACCAATGATCATCGCGTCATCGAACGTGGCTGCCTCAGCTAGCCACGCCGACGCTTGTGAATTGGCCAAAGCCCCCTTAATCGCAAATGGGAATTCGACTTATTTTACCTCCTGCTTTACAAGAAATGATTTTTTCAGGATATAAGCGCAGCGCTTGAATCAGCAACGATTACGCTATGGAATGATTACTGAAAGTCCAAAGGAAGAGCTCTGTTCGACGAGAAATAGGCACGCTGCAACGAAAGAAATCTCCTCCATTAGCAACGTCAAAAAAAGTCTTTTCCAAAAACTGGCGACATGGTGCTGTAGCCTGAAATCTCAGCTTTCAAATGGTTACTGACACTCCTATGAAAAATATCACTCCAACGAATGAGATCGGTTTTTCTTTCTGATCAGAAAGATTGAGAAATTTCAACTCATTCTAATAACAGTGAGGAAGGGGTTCGCACCAGAGTAGCTTGCTTACTGATAACCTTGATCCTAAACCACTCCGCATCTCTTCATTCAAAAGGATAAAAAGATAAAGCTCTCGGCGTTGATCAAACTTTGAGGGATGCGCCATGTATTCGTTTTCAATTTTTAACTTCGATTGTGATTGAATGCATATCTGGCCTCTACAATGACTCGCGTTGGTCTCCCGATGAACCGAGTCAGTGCCGCTTATCCTCTCAAACAAGTCTGAGACCAATGTGGTACCAATTACCGACCCCGGATGGATGGATGACTTGGTGAGCCATGAGCGCGGATAGATCCATTGACCTCGTGTGCGACGCAGAGCGCCTCTAACCACTGCGCCTGATGGGCTCTTTCTTCCCGGTCATATTTTAAAAAATTTTAACTCAGTTTTTTGATTCCACTCCAATAATTTTTGCATATGGCTGACAGGAAGGTTAAGCGGGCGTCTCTCGGTTAGTGCAATCAACAGCGCTAAGTAAATATTTTTGTGACGACGACGCCTAATTTTGCAGTTGTCCGCAGTTACAGCTCTGTCAAGCATGCAAGTTAAATTTTTTTCGTGTTTTTCACAATGCCTTTTCATATCCGCTTATCTAATATAATATTTGCAATCGTATCGATTCATGACGACGAAATAACGAGTTGCTAATCAATAAATGAGAAAAGAGCGTGTATGGCGCAGTGGTTAGAAATGCACTGCATCGCACATGAGGTCGATGGTTCGGTCTCGTGCTTATGGATCACAGAGCTATCCATCCCTCCGGGGTCGATAAACCGCTACCATACTGGTCTCAGACTCTTCTGGGTAGATAAGCAACACTGGCTCGATGCAGCGAGAGGCCACCGCGACTCATTGTAAAAGCCACATAACTATCTAATCACCTCTAAGAAAGACAAAAATTGAAGAGGAATGCATAGCTCATTCCTTATTGATTAATCAACGGCCAGAGCTCTATCCTTTATTCAATCAATAATTATGCCTTATGTGGCGCACGGTACCCAGTATCTCGACTAGTCGTGATCCTTTTTGAAAATGGAAGTAGTTGAGGAACTGTTAAGCTGAGATTTATTGAAGATGTTTTGCTGGTCCATATACATATCTAAATATACATGTATATATACATATATATGTATATATATACATATTTATGATCAGGGATGTACATATGTATATATATATACATACGCATATATACGTGTGTATATGTATATATGTATGTATTTTTATATCGTATTATATTATATTATTTATCATTACTGCTTATTATTACTTGCATTATACTATATATGGAGCCCCGTGGCCTAGTGGTTGCGATGCTCGTCGCGGCGCGCGTGGAGCCGAGCTTTAACCCCCTATTCTCTCGGGCAGTTATCAACAACGCCTCATGTAACGCGGCAGCCAGGCTATCCTCGAGATTGCAAGGAGACTTGCTCAACCAGTATTCCACGATGTTCAAGAAGAAGACGAAAAACGTATCGAATGCTAAAAGTATTGGGATCCGCACCAATAAAAATTGTGATAGCGAGTCGTGTAAATAAATAAGTGAATATAACTTGATATATATGTCATTTATTATTATATTTTTGTGTGTGGTATATACGTATATGTGATATATATACATATATATATATACGTATATAAAAGGATAAAGCTCTCGGCGTTCATCAATCCCTGAGGGATGCGCCATGCATTCGACTTCAATTTTTAACCTCATTTGAGGTGATTGAATGCACATCTGGCCTTTACAGTGACTCGCGGTGGCCTTCCGCTGAACCGAGTCAGTGCTGATTATCCTCCCAGACAAGTCTGAGACCTGTCTGGTACCAATTTACCGACCCCGGAGGGATGGATGGCTTGGTGAGCCATGAGCGCGAGATCGAACCAGTGACCTCGTGTGCGACGCAGGGCACCTCTAACCACTGCGCCACAAACGCTCATATACGTGTATATATATATATATATATGTACATATATATATTTGGCCCTTTTAGATGGGTTTCCACGGTTTTTTTTACCGTGAGGATCCGAGCACTTCTACCATTCAGTTCGTTTTTTTCATCCTTTCCGAATATATATATATATATATATATATATACATATGTATATATATATAATGCATATGTATATATATACACTTGTGTATATATACATGTATGCGTATGTATATATATATATATATGTACATACTTTTATATGTATTATATTGGATTATTTATTATTTCCGAACGTCGTGGAATGGTTGTTGAGCTAGTGCCCTTGCGATCTCGAGGATAGGCTGACTCTGGCGTTCCACAGAGTTCTTCGTTGACCGCCTAAGGGTGCTGGGGGCGTGGTTTAGCTTGCGCGCGACGCGGCAAGCATCACAACCACTCGACCACGGCAACCCGTGTGTATATACGCGTGTATATATGTACATATATATGTATGTGTATGTATATGTCGCTTATTTTGACTCGTTTCCAAATACCCGTGATTCATCACAGCCGCTACGAAAAGTAGAGGTGGAAGGAGTGGTGGCAAAACGGACGTCAGTAGTGCAACGGGTTATAACACGCGCTCCCGGATAGAATGGTGAAAAGGTTTGAGGCTCGAGTGACGCGGAAGTTTTGCACATCACTCTACTTCACTGGGTTTATTCCAAAACTTCATACCACCGTGAATGAAGCGGTTAAATAGAAAGAGTTCTCTTTGATCGTCCAAAAATAGAGCAGTTACCACATTGCTTTAATCGTTACTTAGAGAGTTGGCAAGATTTGCTATAGGCTACGTTGGAGAAATTAGAGAAAGAGAGAGAGAGAGAGAGAGAGAAGAAAGAAAGAGAAAGGAAGAAGAAGAAAAAGAAAAAGAAGAGAGAGGAGGGGGAGAGAGAGTGAGAGAGTGAGAGAGAGAGAGAGAGAATGAAAGTTCAAAATAAACTGTTTCTTTTGGGACTTGAAAAAATCCGTCCACATGACATGATTGGGCGCCATTTTTAGACACTGCCTTTATGCTTTCCTCCCCATAATCGTTCTTTGCTTACTTTTATAATCAGCTATCTCACTCATCGTTATTTTTATGTTGTTGATATCTCAAGGTCTTTGTCCATCTACCTAACGGAAAGAAAATGACCGGGTACGGAGCCGTGCTGGCCGCCAACGAAGTGGGACCATTTCAACTGCGAGGGTCCGCCGCCTCACCTATCATGTTCACTGGACTCCTCGTTGGCTCAGTCACTTTTTCTGAACATCCTGGCCTTCACTCTATAGAAAAGGAGATCGACTGTCAAAGTTCTCGGAGACACGAGATTGGTTTCTTTTCGGTTATAAGCGAGCAGATGAAAATCCGACCTCACTCAGCTGGACAGGAACTTCTCGTAGGAGTGTTAGTAATCATTCGAGAGCTTGAAACTTGGCCAGAGCTTTACATGGCCCTTTTCCTAGAAGACTCATTTATAGCTTTGTAAAGTTCAAGAAAAAATCATGCTTTACAAGCGCACAATTCTCGCTGGACAGAGCTCTTCTTTAGATTATTAATAGGCTGGGGAAAAAGTTTTGAGAAAATGCTTGTGAAACATTTATTCAAGCACCTATTACACCCGAACAAAGACAAAAGAAATAGTCGAAGTACTCTCCTTCAATTCTTCAAGCACTTCCTGCCATTTCTCCGGCAAAAAAATCGATTCCGCGAGCAAAAAAAAATTCCGATTTCTTGCTGATGAAGAAATGAATGGCCGAGTTGTTAAGGAGGGATTTTCTTCAGTCGCTTAAAGCACAGCTTGACGATCGACTTCTTTTGGACGACGTGCACGCGGCTGATCTTCCAGACTTTCTTCACTTTCGTCAAACTTTGTGAACTTGTACACCGTACTTTTGCCAACTGTGCCTTCGCGCTAAGCCAGATTGATGCGTTCACTTGCCACCATTGCATCAGAACCTAACAGCCATTCGTGCATCATCAGCAACCTAATTTGCTCGCTTGTTAACTCTATCTTGAAATAAGTTGGTAGATCATGCACCAATCAACGCGGGAGAAGACGGGCCTTCAAATGAGCCCAGAGACACAAAAAATGGCAGACACCCAAAAAAGTTACAAGCATTTCCTCAGAACTTTTTCCCCAACCTATTAGTAATCGTTCGATAGCGTAAATTTACCGATTCCAACATTGTGCTTATTTCCTGGAAAGACCGTTTCTCAACAATGTAGCAGGGAAATAAGATTGAGTTCGCATGCGCGAGCACGTGGTCTTTGGCCAGTTCACGGGCCGCGCGATCAGGCGGCATGGGTGGCCGACGCGATCATCGATCGATTATCGGTCACATGAACGTGTGGAGGAAATCTCGTAGTATCTGAATGACTTCTGGTCACTGTTGGAAGTAATTAGGACGTTCTAACCTCTTGAATTCCATCAAAGTAATCATAATAATGATTGATTTATCCGTATTCATGGCAAGTTTACGTATCAAAGTCTTTTTGTAGCAAAGTTATACGTTTTATCTGGAGGTTTTCTTTCAAAACGGAGGAACAATCTTTGATTGAAGAACAAACATCGCACTTTCATAGAATTGGTCGAAAATCGACCTGCCATCGCGTCAGCCCACCTTGCCGCCTGACTCAACGGCTTGTGAAGTGGCCGAAGACCACTGGCTGGCGTATGCGCATTCAATCTTATTTTCCCTGCTGCACTACAGAGAAACGGTCTTTTTAGAAATAAGCACAGTTTCGGAATCACTGAAACTTACGCTATCGAATGACTACTAATACTTTGAAAAAAGAGCTCTGTCCGGCGAGAAATATGCGCGTGTGAAACATAATTTCATTTTAGATTTTATAGCGTTAGGGACCGGTGTTTCGGAAAACCAGCCACGTACAGCTCTAGCCGGAGATTTAAGCTTTCGAATGATTACTAACACCCCTATGAAAGATTTCTGTGTAGCGAGTGAGGTCGGATATTCATTTCTCCGCTTACAACCGAAAAGAACCCGAGATTGTTTGTCAGTAACAAGATCAATTCATCGTTGATCGACGTTTCGCCGACGGTCTCGTTTTGTGCAAAGCCTGGAAAGATCGAATTGACATACAGTCTGCTTTGTCAAGCTCTTCCCCATCCTCAGCAGTAGAAACGGTTCAACGAGGACGAAACAAAAGAAGAACCTGGTACGTAGAAGTTCAGTTGACTTTTCCACGAACTGATGAGGACGAAACCGCCAAATTCTTAGTCGAAATTGTATCAGATAGAGCTGATGCTAGCAGCGTCGTCTCTGCTCATCAAGAAAACACTGAATCGGAGGACGACCAAGCAATGTGCCAAGGGTAAATCGAGATCCCTTACAGTGCAAATAAGTTAACCCCAGGGTTTCATGGACCCAAGCCTTTGCGTATCTAAGATTAGTTCGTGTTGCGTCCAACAGTGGTGTCTAAATTCCATTATAACCGTTGTTGACGCATTACAAATCAATGTTAGGGACGCAGAGGGTTGGGTCCATGGAACCGCAAAGGTTGAGATTGTATGAGTGAGGGATTTTTTGTCTAGAATTCCTTTCCAACTTCATTCTCGCCAGCAGTCAATGTCTTCATGACAGACTGTGTTTGCGGCTGGAATGACAAATTCGTTTTGTTAATAGTTCAGAGATATCTCTTTCGTTCTTTCTTAGCTCCTCTGCCAACACTTGCTAATTTCTCTGGAAATCTTTCTGAAACTTTTTTCTACACAGGATTTCATCCGTATCTGTGGCCGGACGTTTACACTGTATCGATGTCTTTCGAGATAGGAACGCGGGTAGAAACAGGTACGCTTTGCTGAAAGTGTTTGTAATTTGATTCAAATAGAAACTTTTACAAACCTGTTCTTCCTTTTTTTTTTAAATTTCAGTGCCGATCTTTGTGGATTTTAGAGAAAATGGGCAAGGGTCGTGTTGCGTTTTGTGGCGAAGTTCAGTTTTCTGATGGTGAATGGGTTGGTGTTGTTCTCGATGAACCACGTGGCAAGAACAACGGTTCCGTACAAGGAGTGCAGTATTTTGCATGCGAACCCAACCATGGTGTATTCATAAGACCGTCTCAGGTGATTATTTCATGTTTACCATACATGTTAGTCAAGAACACTGTGAATTCTATCATTATATTTGAGCCAACTTGTCATGTGGTCTGTTAAGTGGGCTCTTGTATAGCCCGATACACGTGTTTCGTCCTTACAAACTCATCAGTCGGGCAGAACCCGTCATCTTTCGATATCTTTATAGCCAGTTCTCTCGGGAGCTCTGCTCCCTTACAAGCAGTTATCGAAGACGAACGCTTTACATTCTATGTCAAGTGAAACCACCTAAGCCAGAGTGTTGTACACTCGATTGCTCTTTGGCTGGTATTTTTATCATATTATACCTTTATTCCCAGTGCTTTATAAAGACCACGCTCAAATTTTTTTAAGGACGAAACACGTGTATCGTGCTGTACAAGAGCCCTTACCAGACCACATAACAAGTTGGCTCAAATGAGAGTGAAAGGATCTACTGAAATTTGAGCGTGGTCTTAATAAAACACTCGAAATGAAGGTATACTCTGAAGTCTTTTGTTTCCCCCTATCGGGTTGGCAAGAAATTTTCCGATTTATTCCGTAATTGATTTTTTTCGCACATCTGGGAATTTGTTTTCACTGTCGTTTAGAGCAGCTTCTTGCGAATACTTTGATATAAAACAATTGTACATTTGCTTCAGCATGGAACTGTCCCGAGAGCAAAAAAACGATGTTCATGCTATACGAATATCCTTTGGGTTCGAGTGCTGCTGACGCTTTCTGCCGGATTAACAAGGCCTGTGGTGACGGAAAAGTAACGAGATCTGCAGGTTTTGATCGTTTCAATGAATTCAGGGCTGGAGATGGAGATGAGATGCACAGTCAAAGGCCGTCACCCAGCATGCGGGTCCTCAACGACGGAGACGTCTCAGTTGCATTCAAAACAGCTTGTCGATCAATCCTGTTGTCAGCGGTCAATTCCTCGATTGTGCGTTGTATCTCCATTTCCTGTCTTGAATTCATTGAAGATCGAAAGTTACAGTTCTCCCAACTGTTCCGTCACCCCCAGGCCTCGTTAATCCGGTGGAAAGACTCAGCAGCACTTGAATCTAAACGCTACTCGTCTAGTATCAACAGCGTTATTGCTCTCGGGACAGTTCCGTCTTAAAACGAATGTGTAAGTGTTATATATCAAAATAATTACCATAAGCTGTTCTAAACTATAGTAAAAGTAAGATTTCAAAAGCATGAGAATTAATCAACAATAACGAACGAGTCCGGAAAATTTCTTGCCAACCCAGTACTCTGCGTTGTGTCCTCCATGGTGAACTTTCTTTTTCGGTTGCTTATTCTGTCCGGATCAATAGCTGCTATGGTGACATAATCCTCGTGAATCCAGCGATACAATACAATTTTCAGTTGAAACCAGAATCGTCGCGCCCTCGCGTCAGTGGTCTGAGAACACCAGCTAACCGAAAAGATGTTCAACCAACTCCAAAAGGTGCCCGTTCTTCACCGCGTGTAAGTTCGCAGGAGATTCTCTTCTTTTTCCTCTTTTTTCTTTTGGTGGAGGTGTTGTTATAAAATTGAGCGAAGTTTTCTTTTTCAGTGTATTCATTTTATGTTTCAGGACAGTCCGAAAGTAAGTCCATCAGTCTCTTTAGAACGACTATCGAAAACACCAGCTCAAAAGGTTGCGTCATCATCTAAACTTGCGGACGCTGGGAACGAGGTTTGTTCTACTGATAGTCGCAATCATAGCGAATTTCCTTCTTCCATTCACATCTCAAGCACATCTCCTTGTTTCTGTTGTGCTTCAAAGTTTATTTGTTGCTTAATGTTTTCATTTATTTGTACATGTCTGCTTACATGTATTCCCTATAAGAATTTCCATCGAGTTTCCTAGGAAGGAGCTGATGACGTTTTTCAGTTAGGTATTTTCTGTAGCTGATAAGTTTTGAAAAGGGAAAGGTCTTTGTGTTCTAGGGATTCTCTTCATATATATTTGTACTGGTAATGACGACTGAAAATATGTATTTTAGCAGGAAGCAGTTTCGTAAACATCTCCAGCCATGCGAGTATTCTCATTCGGCACTTTTCCGTTTGGTAGCACGGATTTTCAAGCCTATCTCCTACTGTGCGCAAGAAGTTTTTATGAAGAGTGTTAGTAATTACTTGAAAGCTTGAATCTTAAGCTGGCGCTCTATTTGGCCGGTTTTTTCAAAAGAACCTTTCATAACACTGAAATATCAAAAATTGTATTTGTGTCATATATCGACTCCGAATTCGACTATTACTTTTCTAGACGCATCAAGAGGTAGAGAAAATCTTCTAGTATCAGAGTAGGACGTTTAACCCGAAGTTTCTTTCGAAGCAGAGAAACAACCCTAATCAAATACACCTTACTTAAGTCCCACAAATCGATGTTTCCCGTCGCCGACCGGCCCCATGCCCCACTCCACCGTCATTGATTAGCCAACGAACACTTTCTTGCGCATGTGAATCAACCTTATTTTCCTTGCCAAATTGCAGAGAAACGGTCTTCTCAGGATATAAGCATAGCGTTGGAATCGGTAATATTCACGCTGTTGAACGATTACGTCTAAAGAAATGCGAGAGAATTATGCGCGTGTAAAACATAATTTTACTTTCAACTTCTCAGCGTTATGAAAGGGTATTTTCCAAAAAAAGGCCACGTAAAGCGCTAGCCTGAGATTTGGGCTTTCGAATGATTACTAACACTCTCTATAAAAATTCTTGTCAAGCGTAGAGAATAGGCTTGATAAACCGGTCTACCAACCGTAAAAGAGCCCTCATTCCTGCAATATCCATCTTTCTCGGATGTACTTTTCCTCAATACATCGACAACGATGTCATCTAGTGAAATTCATACAATGGTGAAAGAATGGCTGTTTACAACGTTCACCAAGCGTGTTTCTGCTCACAGTAAACTTAAGAAGTAAGGAAAACTCCATAATGTTGAGTGATGTGCTAAACTTTCGCGTCGGGCGGGACTCGAACCCGTATTTCATCCTATCCGGGTGCGCGTGGTCTAAAATGTTGCACTACCGATGCCTGCTTTGCCACTGCTCTCTCTACGCTACAACGCATTCATCTGTCAGCAACCAATCGTCAATGGTTTGACCTGGTTAGGATCGCCATTCAACTCGAGATCGGCGTTCAACCCCACTCCCGCTGACAGGTATTGGGTATTGGATAATCAAGACGAATTCTTTTCATTCAATCGCTTTTAGCGGTGGTATGATGTTTTAGATGTACCCAGTAGAAGCGCTTAGATGAAAAGAATTACGTTTTATCATTCAACACCTAATATGTTAGCTTGATTGGGCTCAACGTCGATATCGGCCCCCCAGGCCAAACCGTTGACGGTAGCTGCTGACAGATAGATGCGTTTAGCGTAAAAAGAGTAGTGGCAGAACAGGCGTTTGTAGTGCAACAGGTTAGAGCACGCTCCCTCGGATGGCGTTAAATATGGGTTCGAGTCCCAACTGCCGCTAAAGTTTTGCACAACACCTTTTACATCATTGCGTATATCCAAAACGTTATATCACCGCAAAAAGTGGTCAAGTAGAAAGAGTCCTGTATGATAACATAGTAAAAACTGTTAGAGCATGAAATTCTGGCTGATGGGTGAAGGAGCTTTCTCAAGTCGCCACGACAGCGTTTTGGTTTTCTGTAGCTGATGAGATGAAGCAAGTTAGAAAGCGAAACTCGTCTACTAAGACGACATGGTGTACCAATTGCATTATTCCTGTCACCCTTTTGTCGAGATTTTTTGGAATTTGCACTGTACCACCAATTTTTGAGGTCTTTACGTTGAATATCTAGATCTAAAGGGACTCGTAAAAGTTGGATTCTGAATGGTGCTATAGAGCGAAGTCTGTTCCATGACATACAAAGTTCCTAACTTCTGAAATTCAGTAGTGGTCGAGAAATCACTGCTTTTTTCTAGCAACAAGCTTAGTGTATTAATTAACGTTTTTCAGCTTGGCATCTTTTCGAGTTATCAAATCTTGCTGATGGCTTACTTTTTATTACTTCATGCATAAACTTGCTAATATTTCCACAATCATAGGATTTCAGCCGAAGGTTTCACAAGAAATCCCGTCTGCTTCACAAGCGAATTCTGAAGAAAATGAGAAGTTGGAAAAAAGTAAGCAGACAGAAAAGCCATCTGTGGTGCCGGCGGAAAAGCCGGAAAGTGTCATGGACAAAGTGAAGAAGTTGCAGGAGGTTTGATTTTTTTAACGGACATGGTCCAGTCACAGCTTCCTTCAGTGAAATACTATCGAGTAAACTGAGGGTAGAATATGTGGTCTTTACAGTCTAAAGAATCGTTGTAAATCGTTGTGCCATGTCACAGTTTATTTAGAAGACTACAAATTTCATGAAAGTATTCCATATCTTTGGTTAAATGGCTATCTGTTGTCGTTTCAAGACGGGCTCACCGCTAATGCCATTGTCACCGGTGCACACTACTATTCCAGCTGGAATGGATGAAGGCACAGAGCAGGAGTATCTCAGATTACAAGTGAAAGATTTGAATGAAAAGCTTGCCACTTTGAGGTTTTGTTTTCGCTAAATAAGATTACTGTCTGGAATTGTCTAATTGGTTTTGAAGGCTTAAACGTAAAGAAGATCACGCCAAGCTTGTGGACTACGAGAGAAGCAAGATCCAACTGCAGTCTCTGATGGAATTGAAATCAAAAATGGCCGATCAGATTTTAGATTTACAGCGTCAGCTCCAAGAGGCTAGAAAGGTATCTAAGTTGAAATGCAGGTCGTTTTTTTCCTGCTATTTGTAGTCTTGTTGTTGCTCTGGGAAGTCGTGTAACTCCCGCAATGTATATTCTCAGAAAAACCTTAAGTCGTCGTTAACTTCTGAGTAGTTTTTGTGGTTTTCTTTCTTTCCATTCGTTCTTTCCAAGCCTTCATTCAAAGGAAGCACTCGAAAGTCGAGAGTGGAGAGAGGCGAATCAAGACGATTTGAATCTTGCTGCTGAGCAACTGGAAATGGCAACGATTGATAAAGAAATGGCAGAAGAGAGAGCGGAAGCACTGCAGTCGGAGGTGAAGTTGTTGAGAACAAATCAAGTTGTTCAGATCTTCAAGCTCTCCTGTTATTTTACTAAAAATCTTGTGCTTATGTTTACATTGATTTGAACAGGTGCATACTGGTTTAGGGTTATAAGGAGACTGTGTTCCGTAGATAATTTGTTTAAGAAGAATTTCGCAAATATCTTTATATTTTTGGTTTCAGCTTGATTCATTGAAGCTAAGGAACGAAGAGCTAGAAGCGGACTTGGAAATTTTACGTAATGAAATGGCAGCTGACGGAGGAGCCGTTATTAGTGAAGGCACCAGCGTACACCTCAAGCAGTTGGAAATGCAGAATGAAAGATTGAAAGAAGCACTCATCAAGTTCTGACCATATATTTTCTGTTAACCCGTTCGGGACAGCAATTGATCGACCGCGTAGCGCGATTCGCAAGGGGCGTGTGGTTTTTGTTACTTAATCAGCGTTTTTTTTTTCTTTGTTTTGCTAAAAACACTAGGCTTTTGGTGTCATTCCGATGCTCTATGATTCTCTCTACACGCTCATATTATTTGATTCGGTCTTGCAACACTATATGGAAATCTTACTAAAATAATTCATTTTAAGAATTTTTAGGATTTACCCTATCAAGAGGTTATCGAAGTCTTTATGAGAAATTTTTTACAGTCTTTAGCCGAGTGAAAACTACGCACCGAGTGTGAAACGTAATCTCATTTTCACTGCTACAGCGTACTGGAAAGGTTTTTTAGAATCAAATGCAGTCTGAAACCATCGAGCTACAAGCTTTTAAACAATTTACAAAAGTTTGAGATAACAGATCTACTTATCGAGAAAGGTCTCAAATTAATTGTATGCATGAAGATGTACACTCCGTCCCGAACGGGTTAATGATCTAGAAAACAGAACAAATTTTGTGATTGTGCAATTTAGAATGCGGGATATAAATGCAGCCGCACAGGCCGACAAGGTGGCAGCGGTTAGAGAGGCGGAAATTTTGCGAACAGAGAATGTCGAGCTTTTGAGGGCAGCTGACATCGCTAGGAAGACGGTCGAGGATTCGGATATGCGCATTCGCGACTACCAAGAGCAGGTTTGCTAGATTACATTCTCATTCGAAAAACACCTTTATATCTTACTGGAATTTGCCAAATTATTTTTTTTTTAGTCTAATCATATACGGATTGTGCAACCCAAACTTGAGTAATCAAGCTCATATAGGATTGACGTAAATAATAGATTTGAATATCAATATAGGTACAGACAGAAATCATATCAATAACCATGATTAGTATGTAAGATTTGTAACGTCGGATCAATCCGCTAGCTTGTACGAATCGTACAACTGAAAGAAATGTTATCACAGAAGATAGTGATTCAACAGTGGCTTGCTACATAGGTAAATGATAAGGGTAACATTAGACTATGACACTCCTATCTTAGGAAGGAATTGAGACAACAGCATCAAGCTAACAATTGAATCCTACTTTAGAAGGTGAATAAGAAAGAAGCAACGGTGGACTCAAGAGAATAACAATACTTAAGCTATGATGTACCTAAAAGAGAAATACGGTTGAGTACTAAAGGCAGTAGTTGGTCAGATGAGATAATTTGGGTAGAGTTCCAGGATATTGTGGAAGCAAGAGCGTTTTCACATGAACAAAACTGAGAAAAGATAAAAAAAAGGATAAAGCTCTCGGCGTTGATCAATCCCTGAGGGATGCGCCATGCATTCGACTTCAATTTCTAACTTCGTTTGAGGTGATTGAATGCATATCTGGCCTTTACAGTGACTCGCGGTGGCTTACCGCTGAACCGAGTCAGTGCTGCTTATCCTCCCAGACAAGTCTGAGACCTGTCTGGTACCAATTTACCGACCCCGGAAGGATGGATGCCTTAGTGAGCCATGAGCGCGAGATCGAACCATTGACCTCGTGTGCGACGCAAGGCACCTCTAAGCACTGCGCCACTTGCGCTTTTTTGAGCAAGACTAAAGAAAGCAAACAAATGCTAATTTGTGAGACAAAGCGAAAGACGGTATTGACTCAGTGAACGTAAGATGACTGAGGGTTCTTGAGTTTGTCTCCAGGTAGGCGGACTACCGAGTTAGATCTCTTGAAACACTTGGGACGTCGCCAGTTGTCCGCTTCTGGCAGTATCCTCTAGTACGATATCCGACAACGATTGTTCTCTTTGCATGTAGGCGACAACATACGCTGTTGACTTGTATCTGGAAAAAAAGCCAAACTTATAAATAGTAAGGATAAATGGAGACTATTCGAAAAAGTCTCGTTGAACTAGTGGGTAAACCGTTTCATTATGCTTATTATGCATAGTAGGACTGTGCGCGCTATAGGAGACGGATTACTTTTTCGCTATGCGCTTCTGTTCTTTTATGTTTTTTTTTCGAATGTGTATGTTCCCTTCGCGTATTTATCAGTCATGTGATTCACCTGATACCCAATAATGTGAAGTGCTGTGCAAAAACATTTGCGTCAGCCGGGATTCGAACCCAGATCTCACTCTTTCCGGGAGCGTATGCTATAGCGTATCTGGGTTGGAATCCCGGTTGATTCACCTGAGTTGAAAACAATAGGTAGTGCCGATGACGCATGTTCATCATGACGGAATGTCAAGTTTCTTTGCCTGTTTTGTGTGCTAAAGCGTGGAGCACAGTGGCTTGAGGTGAACTGCGACCCGAAGGTGGTCATTAGTTAGATACAGCGCCTAAGCCTTTTCAAATCTTTCATCACTCCGGAGTTGGTGAACCGGTACAATACTGGTTTGGGAGGATAGCAGAACTGACTTGATGTGTCGGTGGGCCACCGTGAGTCGTTGCAAAGGCCACTCATGCACTCAATCACTCTAAGTGATGCTTATTGGAGTCGAATGCATGGCGCATCCCCTAGGAGCTGATCGGCAAAGGATGAAGGAGCTTTTCCAATGTTATAGTCTCGTTCTTTGATTCAGTTTATTAAGATCGAGGCGGCAATGGGAGCCGAAGAGATGGTGATGAACTTGGCCAATAAAAACATGGAAATGGAAACTCAGATCAGGTGGAACTTTTTGAAAATTGAGTCTAGAAACCTTATTTGAACAGACTTTTCAATATTATTCTTGTACTGAGTTTTATTAGATTCCATTCTTCATGTTTCATTTGCTTTTTGATCTGTGACTTTTTTAATCTCTTTTTTTTGTTGTTATTCCAGGCAACTCGAAGCTGAGCGAGATGAGCTAGAAGCTCACCGTGACATGGACGAGCAAATGTTTGAGGAGCAAAAGCTTGTTGAGAAAGCCTTACTAGGGGAGATTGAGGCTCTTCATATGAAAATAAATGAGGTTCGCTTTTGTTATGGCTAGAAAATAGGATTCGTTCGGCAATATATATTATTCTATGTCCTTTCCAGCTACAAATACGAATGAAACAAGAAGAGGATCATAGGGATGAGCTTGTATCGACAATAATGAAGTTCCGCAAGAAAGTCGGCGAGCTAAATGAGGAAATTCAAGACCTTAAGGATCAGGTGACTTCCAGATCGACTTACATTAGTATAAGGCTTTCCCATTGAAAAAAAGAGGTACTTTCTCGATATCCTTACCCAATTTCGGCGTGTTGCGAAGAACGCGTCCTCTGTTTTTTCTGAGTTTTAGTAGTTAATGAGTAACTCAAATTTCAGAAGTTTCAATGACATGATTGGTTTTTCAAAAATTTCTTGATATGGTGTATCAATGAAAATGAAGTTAGGTTCCCACTCGGGCATTTTTTACTGGACCAAGCTTTTCTTCTAAACTTTCAGTAATCATTCGATAGCTCAAATCTCAACGATTTCATGGTTTATTTTGTTTGAAAAAAAGTTCTTAGTGCGATGTAGCGGTTAAAAGAAAATTGGGTTTTGCCTTCGCCGCGCATTCTTTGCTATGCTATGTGGATCGGATTTCGCAAAATGCACTAAGCCACCGCGCTTTTGCAACATAATGGTCATTTGGTAGCATAAATTTGGGTGTTATTTTGCTCTGTCGTTTCATGAAATTGAACTTTTTATTCTCATTTTGTGTCACCAATGAGCCCACTAATAAGCCGGAGTCTAAGCCTAGCCAGCATTAGCCTGTACGCGGAGAGCATATGGATGTGCAGAGGAAATCTTAGAGCATTAGAGTCATATATTTTATCTAGAGTTCTTTCTGAAGCGGAGAAGTAAACCCCAAATTTAATAACGAAAATCACGCTCCGCATGTGAATTGCGCTGCGCGATGAATGGAACTGTCGTCGAGTGTGAGACCCGAACTTTCTTTTGGCTGCAACAGCACCGTTAGGAGTCCCCCTCTAAAATCAAATACATCGTTGAAATGATCAAGATGCAGGCTATCGAATGAATCTTGAAGGTTTAGGAGGAAGGCTTTATCAGCGAAAACGCCGTGAGTGTGGAACACAATTTCACTCTTTGTTACAGCACATTGAATTTTTTTCCAAAAACCAAACAAACTGTTGATATTCTCGAGATTTATGCTATCGATTGGCTATTGAAAGCCTAGAGAAAACAGCAGAAAGCGCGTTTCTCGGAACGGGCCGAGACACGGGTGAGGTTGACAGAAGTGATCCAAAAAACGTATGATTACGAGTCATATAAGTGTGCTGTTCTAATCTTTCGAACGCAGCGAAAGAGAATGGAACCTTTATTAGTGTTTTCTCGTATGCTTCAGTTATAAAAGGTTTCTAAATGAATTACAGATGATTTGAGGTATGCATGCAATGATTTATCATAGCAGGTTATAAATATAGTTTCTAATTTAAGGTTCTGAAATACCAGGAAGAGTTATTGGGCCACAAGTCCGAGGAAAGTAGTATGGCAAGCATTGCCAGCCAAATGCAAGTAAATGCAAATAGGACTTTTGCTGAGGTAAAATATCTTCTTATAGGCTATCGTTAGATTGATGTTTTCTGTATTATATACTGAATATATACGTATATCATGTGCATATGTGCTGGTATGAATCTATATGTATATGCATATGCATATGCAGAATCACATAAGTGTATGCATATATATATATATATATATATATGTAATGTATACATATGTACGTGAAATATGTATATATTTACACGTACATATGCATATGTATAAACATGTACATACATACACGCATGTATACATATGTGTATACGCATACGTACACATATATATGTTCATATATATATATATGTATATATATATATATATATATATCACCTGCATCACCTGTCGTCCCGTTGATCGTCGAGTGACTCGAGCGGGTACCAGCAACTCTTCCATTTTTCCCTATCGCGTGCAAGAGTAGCCCAGTGGGTCTTCCTCGCTCTAGGGATTCGCTGAGCATCATATCTTTCTTCTATCGCTTTCGTGAAGAAATCGGACCAACGGGTCAGTGGTCTTCCTTTAGATCGCTTGACGTCCCGAGGAATTCAGTCGGCAACGGCTCTCGTCCATCGGTTGTCGTTGAAGCGCATCACGTGTCGGACCCACCTTATTTTCGATATCCTGGCGTGTAGAACGGCGTCTCTGATTTTCGATCGTTGACGTAGGTCGGTACTTCGGAACCTTCATTAGTGAGATACGGGATGCTTCTAGCGTCGGCGTTTCGACTGCGCGCCCAATAATGCCAAGTGATCTTTCATCCTGCTTACGTAGCGAACAGGTTTCTGCTGCATACGTTAGGGCAGGGATAATCATTGAGTGGAAGAGGTGGGCACAGAGTCGGATGTTCTTTGTCCTCTTCACTACATCTTCCATGCCCTTGAACGTTCCCCAAGCCGCTCGTTTCCTCCTGCTTAACTCTGGAGCTAGGTCGTTCATCATGTTGATTTCACGACCTAGATAGACGTAACTGGAGCATTCGGAGATTGTCGTTCCGCTGAGAGTGAATGGGGCATTAGAAACCCATCCGTTCCTCATGAACATTGTTTTCGTTAGATTCAGTTGAAGGCCGATCTTTCCACAGGCGATATCGAAATCGGTTAACATTCGATCTGCTTGGCTGATGTTTGGTGTTATGAGGACGATATCATCAGCAAAGCGAAGATGGTTTAAATGTCGACCGTCAATTTTCACTCCCATATCGTCCCATTCTAATTTTCGCATGACGTTTTGCAGGGTGGCAGTGAATAGTTTTGGCGAAATTGTATCGCCTTGTCGAACTCCTCTTCTTACGTCAATGGTGATATTGTTGTAGAATGGGGATATTTTAGTCGTGAAATCTTGATAAAGCTCACGAAGGATCATTATGTACCGAGCAAGGACGCCCTGGTTATATATATATATATATATATATATATATATATATATATATATGTATATATATATATATATATACATGGCGTGTATATGTATGTAGGCACTCTTATATACTTGTATGTACGTTTGTTCATATAAACCTTTTTTAGTCGATTGAGCGTCAGATCTTGGGTATTGAATTGGAGTTTGCGAGGAAGGAGATGGGTTATCTGAAACAGTTTCTACCTGACAATTTTGCCAAAGCTGGTGGTACTGCTCACGTCTCTATATGAGATGACTTTGCCAAGTTTGCGTTGTGATTTACGTACTGCTTTTTAGGTGATAATGATGCTGTTATTTTGAATGTGTTGTTTTCTCGTTTGTCGGCGAAAGCAAAACTACTTTCGAAATTGGTTGCGGAACGGGTAGGTCATTCAGTTTCTTGTCAGTATTGTAATACGTTTTTGACCATATAACAGTTCAGTTCCAGCAATTTTTGACCATTTATGGAACTAATGATACTAAGTGTAAAGTGGTGAGTGGTCAAAAACGAATGTAACCACTTCCAATTCCATAAAACTACAGAGCACCTCTGCAGCATTCACAAACTGTAAACCCGATCCTATGCGTTAGAAGACATCCATATGATTGTGTTCGATTTCATCCTGTTTATGAGCTTATGGTTTACTGAAGAACTTCAACAAAAATGAACTCATTTAGAGAAAAGTCCCGGTGAAGATGGCCCGAACAAATGTGTATGTATTAGGTAGTTAGGAAAGTAGATTAATACACGATTCCAAACTGCACTTGCAAAGTGGCACATTCAGCGTAGAATTGTTCCATCCATTAATTCAGGAAACATGGTAGTTTACACATGTTTGCTAACGAAAAACAACTTAATTTGTTGTGATTGCATAGATCTCCAACGTTTTTTTGGTGTTGAAGTTGGGGGAAGTTGTAATATTTCGGAGTTGGCTTGGTCTGTGAAACATTTTTTGCGCGAGAAGCTGTCGAAATGCTTAAGGAATTGGTAGGCGGCAGTTGTGAGGTCCGTCATGTATGTTATGGATGGCGCAGAATTCTTAGTCCAGATTGTGTAAACCATCTGAGGGTCGGTAATACGAGGTGTAAGGGCGCGGCATGTAAGAGGTCACTTTGTAGTGATTCTTGGACTTCCCAATTTTCTTTAGAGACTCGAAACTGTAGAAATGTTAAAAATGCAAGTTCTTGAACAGTTGCCATGCATTTCCTTTTGCTCAAGCGTTCAGTTCTTGTCGTCAAAGAGGTATTCGACTCTGTTCACGTTGATGTTTGCCACGACAGTTTTGAAACCAATGTTACACTATTTTCCTTGAAACTTTTTGGCCTCATAGTTCGTACAGTCCAGTTAGTCTCAAAGTCGCAAGACTTCTTCTTAGCTCAATATTTTACAAGTTCAAAGTCGAAATTATGTATAATATTCGTCACTCAACATGTTTCGGCTATTGCAGTCGTACGTTTCGCAACAGTAGATGTTCGATGACAAGGTGATAGATGAGAATTACAGTTTCCCGAAGTTCCTGGTGGCGCTCGTCGTGAACACGTCACAAAATCCCACAAAGCCGAACAGTGGGCTCATTCGGCTCGCATCAGTTATACAATGAGCGCTCTGGTAGCCGTTTGTGGACAGTTTGAAAGGTGAGAATTGTCAAATCTTGTGCATTGAGATGTCTTGATTTTTTCAGTCAAAGGAAATGAACAGAAATGCTTTTAAAAGATCTCTTACCTGTAATTTAAGTGTGAAATTAGAAGAAGGCTGATGACATCCACTTTGACTTAAAAGTGACTGTTCAGACATTACAAAATACTTATCTTGTTTTAGCGCATTGACCAATATCTCACTGGAAGACTTAGCCCGTCTTGCTCAACTACAGCCTGAAATGAGCACTCAGGAAAAGGTTATCGACGGCTATCTAGAACTATTGAGACAAGCCAGATTAGATGCGGAGACATCACTTGAAAATATGGACAAAGTCCTCATCTATTTCCAGGTGCTTATAGAGCGTATTAATCAACTAGCCACAGTCGGTTAGGGTTTATTGGCTTGTCAGAGCGATTTATTTTCAGAATGTTTTATCAGTAAACGTGAGTGCGGATTGTTACGATACATCTGCTTGGTTGAGAAATACTTGTCAACAGCTTGTAAGTGGAATTTCATGGTGCAAAGTGAACAATCAGCGAATTTCGTTTTTCCTCATGGTACGATCACTTTTTCTTTTTGGCGCTTGTCCTATCGGCATTAAATGCGTGTACTCCAGCCTGGAATGGAAGGATGTGATGTCTCTAAATTGGTTGATACTATCAGTAGTACTCTGGCGGAATGCGAGATGCTTGCTATACGCGCCGGAAAGAGAGTTCCCACGGAAAATTGTTTGAATTTAACTCCACAGGTGGTTCTTTCAGATAAATTCCATGCTAAAGTGGTACGAAATTTGAAGTCTCTTTGCTCACATTAAATTAATTTACTAACATTTTTCGAAGAATTTCGAATTTCATCGATGACAAAATACACTGAATTGATGCATATGAAAAGCCTATTTGTTTCAGGCTAACGACGATATCCAGTCAACTATTCAGCACCTCGAAAGGCTGGCGTTGATTCTACATGAGACGTGCAGTATAGCTAGTGTCCAGATCAATATGAATCCTGGTTAGGGTGCTTAACGTAGTGCCTTTTTGTTTTTTCGCACCTCAGTAGTTAGCGAACGTTTCGGAGCTCTCGTCCATCTCATTAGAGCCACACGCTCTAACAGTCACTGATAGTAGGGAACGAGGAAATATCTCAGGACCAGACAACGTGAAATGTTGTATGAACCATTTTTTAGCCGATGACTTGTGGCTATCATTAATTGTGTAGACATTGCCTTTCACGCCTTTCATTGAATGTTGCATGTGTACAAAAGGTAAAAATTTGTGGTCGAATGTTCAGAACTGGATGGATTCGAATCCACACGTCTTAAGGAGATGATTCACGGTGAAGTTGAGAAAGTCAACGGTTCGATCACACTAGAGAGGGCTTACGAGCCGATTAGGTGAGTTGTGGCCTATTTTACCACCAGTTATAAAATGTGCTTGGCTTTCAATTCTGATAACTAAATTGCTTCATTTAAGCAAGTACCTGAGTACAATTCGGGAAAACCTCAGCAAACTTCTTAGTTCACTCGACGATGGATCGATGGAAGTGGATGCTAGACCTAAGGTGAACAAAAGTGATTAGTACGAAACGGAAGTTTTCGTTATCTGGTTAACCCTCGCATTATCTCGCCCACTGTGATTATGGATGGTTATTATTATGGTTAAGAGGTGGACGTTTGCTTGTTGAGTATTGAACGGGGTCTTGCAGATTGGAAGGGTGCGGCATTTCCATGAGGAAGCTCAGATCAAAGTAAATCTTTATGGAGTAAATCCCGACATGCTACTCTTGGCAAGATTCTCGCTAAAAACAATAGTGAAAAGCAACTTACTGAAGACATGTTGTTCATTACGTTTCTGACCAGGTGGGATCTACTGAGATCGGCTTGAGATAGTGAGACTTTATTGCTCTCTCTTCAAGTAATCTGGTGACAAACACGATGGTTTGTGATACAGATCAATATCGATGAAATGTATAGTTCAATTAATCACAGCTCTCTTGATGTGCAGATAATGAGGTTGTTCCTACGTTGTTTACTTTCCATGACTGACGTGTCGGCTCTTGAGTCTTCTTCAGAAGTTGAGAAAATTAACTTGACACCCTATTCACTCAAGTACTTCCATGGCTTAATGTTATCCTCAGTTTCGTGTTCTACAATCGAACATTTCTGCTGGAGTGTTTTGTTTGACTTTGAGTTTCTCAAGTAACTGCTTTTTTTCACGACTGAGCGATCCATTCGCTTCACGAACATATCTGCGATACGAGTTTTACAAGAAGTCGCTATACCATACATGTACCCCATGCAATCGCGGCATCTCTGTCGTCAGGTCAATTCTCACATTTTCGCGCGCTTCGTGTAGACAGGCAGTCATGCAGGCGTTCACGAGCTGACTGACTTCCAGACTCTTCGGTAGTGTTACAGTAACTACTACTAAGTGCTCTATATCCTATCTGCTTATATATCGCCTTATACCTCTGCTTGAGCGCATGTGGCCCAGTGATTAGAGGTGCTCTGCGTTGCACACGAGGTCAGTGGTTCAATCTCGCTCTCATGGTTCACGAAGCCATCCGTCCCTCCGGGGTCGGTAAGTTGGTACGAGACTGCTCTCAGATTTGTCTGGGAGGATAAGCAGCACTGACTCGGTTTAGCGAGATGTCACCGCGAATCATTGTAGAGGACAGATGTGCATTTAATCACCTCAAACGTAAAGAATTCAAGGTGAATACATGGCGCATTCTTCAGGGATTGGTCAACGCCGATAGCTTTATTGTTCTATTTGTCTCTGCTTCCTTTTTCACAATGTAGGGGAGGTCAAAGGGAGTTTTGTTTTTGCTAGCCTGATCGTTTGAGGGCACGGTTTTCCTCCAAACACATCTTCAGCACTTGCCGTTTCTTAGCATATAGAAATGGCTGCTTGACGGCGCAAGTTTGGGCGGAACATGTTTTTCACAAGCGCCTGCGTTTAGGGTGACAGCAGTGATAACGAACCAATCGTTGTTTTTATTGCCTGATTTTCGATCCATTTGATCTAGTCTTTCATTATATTATATGTACAGGGTTTCCCGCCAGTGCTTGAGAGGGCTCATCTTCGCAAGCAAGGAGCAGCTGAGGCTGAATCGTTGCGCTGGCAGCTAGAGAAAAAAGATGTGGAGATTCTTGAGCTGAAGAAAACGATCAAAAGTAGAATAGATGACATCAGCAACTACAAGGTGCGTTCTTGTTTCAGTCAGCTTATAAGCTGCTTTGTTTATATAACTGTTTATAAGCTGTCAAGATGTATTAATCCTAAGCGAGGTCCAAAAAAACACTCAAATATACGGATTTTATACATTTACCAGCCATGAGCAATCATTTTTATCACGGCGATGTCAGGTGATCTTTTCACCTTGCGGGCAGCGTAATCAATTTGGCTTCGATTCTTTTATATGTAGGAGATATATTCCCCTACAAGGGATTGGCTGTACCGAAAGGCACCCTGCCACTCCTGAGGCCAGAAGACCGAAACGTACGTCTAGCACTAAAAGTGCCATAACGGACTTCATGAAAGACTTAAATATGCGTCACGATATATTAGTTTTGAGTGAGGTTCCAAAAAATAGTCGAATATAGAGCCAAAAAATAGTCTACCATAAAGGTATAACTGTTTATTTTGATAACCAAGCAGAATTGTTTTCATTTGACCACCTTTAGCGGCGGTATAATGTTGAAATATATCCAGTGTTGTAGAGTAATGTGCAAAAACTTCACTCATTGGGACTCGAACCCACATTCACCCTATTTGGGAGCGCGTGCTCAAACGATGCACTAACGACGCCCGTTTTGGCATCACTTTTTCTACGCTACAACACGTCCATCACTGGGTATATCTTAACATCATACCACAGCTAAAGGCGGTTTAATAAGAAGAATTCTGGTTGATCATCAATACCCAATATTTGTCAGCATAAGTGGGTCAATTGTCGATACCGACTCCCCCATGCCAGACCGTTGACGGTTGGTTGTTGTCAAATAGATGCGTTGTAGGGTAGAAAGAGTGGTGTCAAAACGGGTGTTGGTAGTGCAACGGTTGAGCGCACGCCCCTGAGAGGTTGAAATGTGGGTTCGTATCCCAGCTGACGTAAAAGTCTCTGCACATCACGGGGTATGTTGTTGATTTTGAAAATACGAAGTTGCTGTAAATGGATTTGTTGTGTTTTTCTATTTTATACAGGCAAAATACACGATTTTCCTCATTTTATTCCAGAAATACAGATCGCTTTCTATTTTGATCTTGCGAACTGTTCTCCATGAGTCGCCACGAAGATGCTAACACAATATCACACAGTTGCTAAAGCTTTGCCTTAATCAGCATCATTTTGTGGAATGCGTTTCCTAAGTGAAGCGACTATATGCTGTTCATATAGCATGATAAAATTCCGGTATTCTAGGCTAAAAAGCGGTCCGCTAAAGTGTTAGTGCTTTAGCTTATATGACCCGTCTTCTTTGGTTATGTAGGCCCCAGCTCCATTTCCATTCATTACTCTCTCGCGCAGTTGTCATCTGTGGTGGTGGACTATTCCAAACATGGAGACATATGCAAGGCCCATTCCTTAATTCCAAACTCTGTCATCTACAGATGCAGATGGTTGACTTTAGTCACCAACCACCCCTGTCGTTTGGGTGATCGATCAAGAGGACTTGTCTAATTTGCTCTTATCAACTATAGAAGTTGATGTTAGCATCGAATGATACTGACTTTCTTTTGACGCTGAATAGACAAAGAAGAGCCGAGCACGGTGATAGAATTCCTTACGAAGTGGGTAAATGAGTATGCTGCAAAATTGACATTTCCGGCAGCTTGAAAACTATAATCCGCTAATGAGGAGACCTCCGCCATCCGATGGTGTATGTCAGTTTTTTTTTTGTTTCTCATAGGCCACCTTATGGGATCTGATGTTGCAGCATCGTCAGCAAGAGCGTGTCGCTCGACATTTGAAGAGACTGTTCTGGTGTTATACATAGAGAGCAAATAGCACTCTTTATGACGTGTCTTAAGCGTGCACATTTTGGGAATTTCCAGTGACACCTCATTGATTCGGAAATTTGATTGGCTCTCACCGTTCGTTTCACCGCCCAACGTCGCAGATGAAGCGCCCAGTGTGCGAGGTACTGAGATAGAAACTTTGCCACAGTAGCCGTTATTGTCCCTGGACTCCGAGGTGAGGCTGGTTGGAATCCTTCTCAGGTCGTCGCCACACCAGGCCGTCGCCTAGTGCATCAGATGGAGATTTGCTGGCTTGTGACTAGTTCATACGACACAATGGTAATTTGTGGAATGGTTTACTCTTAGTTACGTTTTTAGATGAAAACGTGGGACTCCTCCTCAGCTTGGGAGGTCCTGCTGGTGGCCTGATCTCTCCACTGTACATCGTGATCCGACACACGGGAACACGTCACAGCCTCACAGCCACGATGGGGCTGGTAAACCTTTGGAAGGGCAATCATCACAAAACAAAGTAGTGTTAATACTTCGACATTCAGATTTTCAAGAGTGAAATAAGTACTTATTTTCTACATCATGTATACGATTGAGTTATGCTGTATGATTACTCTAATACGAAATCGTTTTTTTTCATTTCACAATCTATGATGCATTTAGTTGCGATTAAATATGGCTGAAGCGAGAATCGAATCGGCTGGTAAGCAAGATAATGTGAAGATGCAGCATCTGGAGGCGAAAATTGAGCAACTTGTTACTGATAATAAGAAGAAACAGATGTAAGTTGTCCATAGCTTCTATTACAAAATTTTGATTACTTTCGTTCAAAGTAATTGTGAATGCTTTTCGACTGTTCCTAGGAGTATAAAGCAAAATAACGTATGTGTGAGTTACACTCTGAGCCCATGATGTTATATAGACGATGCCATTTAGCGAATTTGACGAGACTATGGATGCACTGCAAAAGGAACTCAAAGAAAGCGAAAGGGAAAATGCTGAGTTAAAGCAAATGGCGAAAAACTTTTCCAGGAAGACGTTGCTTGAGGTAAGTGGTGGGAATTGTTTGCCTTCTTAATCTATCTGGTCGTGCTTTCATGGGAAAAGCGTTGATTCATACAAAAATTAGTATTATGAATCTACATTTTTTCATGGCTTAGGAACAAAGCAATGAAGTACTTTTAGGAAATGAAATAACATCAGAAAACAGTAAATGGATTGTATGAGTATTCAATTTGATAAGAATTATGATCTACACATCATGTTCGACATGCATTAGTCTTAATGCCCGAGTGAACGAAAAATAATTGCACCTCCCGATCTTCAGAAAAGTCCTATCTGATCTTACACTGAAACTCTTTTGAGAGTGACTGAGCTGAAGACAGGGAAGCTGTTCGTTACTCTAAAATTTCATATCGATTCGAATTTTTGTAATCTTTGCGTGTTTATGAGCCGGTAAGGTGGATGTATCTGAGTTGTTTGCTATTGCAACTCATACATAGTGCCTGTGTGGGCAATCTTGTTTCAATATGTCAATTATAGAACATTCAACGTATTGAATCGCGGGCTGCTATGTCGTCAGCTCAAGTGACACCACACGTTGGAATTGTTCTGGGAAGAGAAGAATCGCAACTCACAGAACAACAGCTTGCCGATAGCCGCGATGCATTGCGTCGTGCAACATTAGAAATAATAGAACTCAAGGTAAAAATTGGCGTTTTCAGCAGGTCCAATGTGTTTGTGAAATGTTTTGTTTAACAAAACGGAAAATCACTCCATCAATTCACTTGAATCTAAGGCTGCGCTGTCATTAGCTCAATCTCATAGCGGAGTGATGCGACTCCCGGACATGGTATGTGGACCCGAAACACTGCGGATGAAAGAAAACGATGCAGGGCTGGAAACTATCAGCAAAGAAGTCGAACAGTTGAAGCGGGTAAGGTTTTTTTGGTTACTTGGCGAGAGCTCCTATATATAAGTATAATATATGTGTATATGTATACATATATATACATACATGTATATATATACATGCACACGTATATATACGCACATATATGCGTGTATATACATGCATATATATGATGAGGCAGAGTTGTGTAGTATAATTTCTTCAATTTGTGCAGCGTAGTTATAACGTGTAATTCATTGTTGTATTATAAGAGGACTAATTCATATCGTGAGCCATTGGATACTTGCGATGTAGTTTTTGGTATGTTTCGTGGAATTCTAACAGTGCTTTCATGAGTATCTCGACGGTTAGGAGGTTGTGGTGAATTGATTCGAGTGTAGTGTAATTTTCCCTTGGTGCTAATTTGACTTTAGTAATTGATTCTCCGCATATTATTTTGTCTTCGTTTGTTTCATTTTTTTAGTATTAGGCAAAGGCCTACCATGAATTTTTCGTTAATTACGAGGACTGACTATCTAATAACCTCGGCATGTGTTGAATAATTCAGTATTTTTCGTTTATAAGCAGATCCGAAGTTGTTAATGATGGTACTCCTTGAGTACAATAGCAACACAGCACAACGGTATTACAATGGCTGACGATCCGGCAGTATCACCTTCTTTAGAGCCTAGAAGGTCAAATTGTGACTTGCAATCCACTCAGCCACACTCTTTCATAACTAAAGCAGATGAAATTCGATACGTACACATTTAGTCGCACAATAAACAGCTATGATCAAATATACACCGTTCTATTGTTCTATGCGTCAACTTGATGTTACGCAGACGAACCTCACTGAGTCTTGTATGGACAGCAGTGTGCTAGGCTCAGATAAAAAAATCAGTCTGAGATGTGAGGCGAAGTGATGCGTGATGACTAGGCGCTCCTCTTTGTGGTTCGTTTTTGAATTTTTTGCTATGAATCCAAATTGCCTCAAGAATTCTTCGCGCTGAGGTCTTCTATTCCTGTGTAACGCTAGTTACTTCATTAGAATCTTCCTCGTTACGTGTCTGTGTCCTACGCGCGCCTAATGTGATGTTGGTCTAGTATTAGGCCTTTTCATGAATTAAGACATTAGCGCGATAGACACTAAATTTACTAAGTCAGAGTATGCGCCATCAGCCTGATCAAATTTTTGCCATCTCTCAGGCAACAAATCAGTGCGCTGCTCATCGAACTTGCCATCCATCTTGTTTTTGAGTGTTTTCTCAAGACCACGCTCAAACTTCAGTATGCCTGATAATCATCTTTTGAGCCATGCTTGTGGTCTTTCATAAGACAATTCATAGAGCCCAATACACGTCTTTCGGCCTTGATAGCCTCTTCAGTCAGACAACATGAGGCTGTCAAGGCTGAAACACATGTAACGGGCTCTGTAAGCTGCTTTATGAAAAACCACATGAATAGTTCAAAATGTTTATAAGACATATCAAAACTTGTCATCCTTGAATTCAAAGAAAGTTGTCAATTCGCGACGTAAACGACTGATCTCCCGGAACTTCTTCTTGGTCAGGAAGTGCTCCAGGAAGAGGCGATAGTCAGACGGCAACATGTCAGAGCTATACGGCGGATGATCCAGCGACTCCAAGCCTAGCGCGGGCTCTCCATCGCGTCCCAATTCTTACTCTTAAACAACAAATTGCTACAAAGGTTTTGTTGAACGAAAATATGGACACCTTTGATACCAAAAGAAAGCTAAGAAAGTCGTGCAAAAAGCGGTATTGATTTGTTGCCTGAGAGGTGGCAGAAGTGTGTTCAAGCTAATGGCGCATACTCTGAATAGTGTTGTTGAGCAATTTAAATTACTTCTGGTTAATAAATTTAGTGTTTATTGCGCTTGTGTTGAAATCTATTCTGCGATGCAAACATTTTTTTAATTAGTGGTTGAGATTTTTTTGAGAAAATCCTAAACTTTTGAATGCTCCATTGATTGAGGAATATTCGCCAATTATTGAAAAAATTGGAAAATTAGCTTAATCACAGAAGAGTTGAAGTGGTATTCAGCCAGTTTTCTAGAGTGAAGGAGCTCATTGTTGCTGCTACGTTTGATACTTACTAGTTGGATGGCTCGGGTTCACTAGTAAAGCGGTCCCTAGCGTAATTTCCATCCGTTTCTTGGTCGCGGAATTGTCGTCAATGGTGATAGTCTGTTTCGAACATGATGACATTCGCGAGGCCCATTCCGTAATCCTAAACTCATGTCCATCTGCGCTTGCCTGCAATTGACGTGAGTACACGAACAAGTCTGCCTATCGTTTGTGTGGTCGTGGAACATGATGATTGCTATCTCTTGTAGTTTATCACATGGTCTTTTCGTTTATCTGTCTTCTGTTCTTCAAATTGTGTGATCAGCCCATTTGTGTTCTGCTATCGATCTAATATCTCTGGATCCCGAAATGGAAGGTAACGAGACCTGAGCTGCGCGTTTCGGCTGGACGTTGTGAGCACCTACCAACTTCAGAGGACTTGCTCGAGCGTTCTGTAGGTGATGCGCAGATTTCCTGACATGATTGAAGTATGAGCTCATTTTCCGCTGTATACGAGAGTACAGGGTGAACTGTTAACCTTTAAAAGACCATACGGTACGTTTCATACCGAGCCGTGCGACATCAAATCTCGCCCAGCTACCGTAATATCAGCGTCGCATCTCGTGAGAAGACAGGCAGGCAGCCAGACATGCAGATGCCGCCTGACTGGATTGTCGCGCAAGCGATGACGCAACGCCGCCTGCCTATCAATAATAGTCTTAAAAGGGTTCAATCGAGAAGGTAAGCATGGCATTCTGAGTCTGTCGGTTGATTAGAGATAGGAAAGGCGCGGTCGCATTTATGCTAGTCTCCTTGTTCTAATTCATCCTTCGTAATGCTCTAAAATTCATTGATCGACCAACGTACACTTATGAAGTGATCTCTATAATCACACAGGGCCATACGGTTCTATTATTCTTCTGCACACCTTGGATTCTTGACGAATTCGGTCTTTGTCCTGCTTATGCGTGGTTCAGTTTCTTTTACCGTTTCGCTGAGTTCTTTGAGTGTCATTTTGAGTAACTTCATTATCCATTGCATTGTGGCAGTGATTAGCTTTGGCGATATAGTGTTACCGTGTCCAACCCCTTTTCCCATGCGTATGATGAGGGTTTGCTGGACAGATAGTACTTTTGTGCTGCAATCATGATAAATCCAATGTTCGTTTATAGGATCGCTCTACATCTTAGTCGACGAGTGCTGATAGGATTAAAGTTGTTTTGCCGCTGTCAAACGCTTTCTTACTAGCTGATTATGGTTAGGACAAGGGATGGGTGGTACTCCTGAGAGACTTCGGTGTTCCGTAACCCGATTTCAGTTTGGTACATGCAGCAGAACCCGTGTCAGTCATGCTTTCTTAAGTGCTTATTCGTCATTCAAGGTCTTCGCTATGTGCAAAAAGATAGTTTTTATAGACATCTCGTAGAGTTCAATCAACTACATATCGGAAGGCGTTCGCGGAGGTCTTTTTGGTTGCCGTTCTTAGATAAGATGAGTGTGCGCGACGTCCTCCACTGCTTAAGAACTTCGTCTTTTTGAACGTATGACGTCATAGCAGGGGGCGCCATGGCCGAGTGAGTGGTTGTAGTGTTGGTCACGGGGCGCGTGGAACCGAGCTTCACCCCTTCCCCTCCCCCTCCCCCTCCACCTCTCTCCGGCGGTCAAAAACAACGTCCTGTGGCACGCCACAGCAAGGTTTTCCTCGAGACTGCAAGGAGACTCGCTTGATCACTAAGTAATCTACGTTGTTCAAGAAGAAGACGAAAAAACGAAAAACCAATTTAATGCTAGAACTACTGGGTTCCACATATTAAAAAAAGGACTATGATAACGGTTCGAATAAAGTGATAAAGTTAAAAGATAGTGATGTCATAGCTTGTGAGATGGGTATGTAGATTGTGGCCTTCAGCTCGGAGGAATTTGAGGGAAATGTTATCGCTTTCTGGGGCCGTGCGTTTCTTCGTGTTTTCCATTGCAACTCAGACTGGAGAGAGTAGAATCGCTACCATTTGTCTCTACGGGACTTTCGTGTTCCGAAACGGTTGTTGCGGAGCGGATTAGACTGATATGAAGCTTTTCCGTTATTGATTTCTTACCATGGCGGTATGAGTTGTGGCCCCACCATCGTTCAATGAGGCCGATATCGGAAAGTAATAGTTACAAATGCCAAAAAGCTGAGAATGATTGGAAATCACAGAAATGTACCCAGTTTTAGAAGAAGAAAGTGAATTATTTTTATTTTTGCAGGATGAATTAAAGTATCTAGTGTACATTCGTGATCCGTTACGGCCTCGTCACTTGCAGGAACAAGATAGGATTCAGTTTGAAAAGGAGCGAAATGAGTATAATTATAAAGTTTCAACGGTAGGAAATTGTACTGAATAGTATTTGATGTAGACGTTTCATTTTGTACACAATTTCTCGCAAATTATATTGTTGTAGTTCCCGTTTAGTTACGTACCCGGCTTCACCAGTATTGGAAGGGGGCCTATCCTGGACAACCCTTTCCAAGCCTTTTCCGCTCCACGATACCGAATAAAGCCTCACAAGTAAGGAACAATTTGTTAAAAGAACAGCATCGTTTGTAGGTTCTATCTGTCAAAGATGAACTGCAGGTCTTTCATCCTAACTTTCCATAATTTTGATCACTTTTTACAGGTACGATGCGTCAAGTACGGTTCACAAGATTTCATGAGCATTTGTAACAAATTGGGAGTGAAAGTAAACGATATCTGTAGTGTAGGAAGTTAACTATCTTAGAATTAATGACATATTGGGACTATTCTTCTTTGCCAGTTAATCGTAGCAAAGCGTTTTGTGTTTGATCAGTTTTGATCCAAACTTGCAATTGTTTGAGTCGTAATAGAAGCCAATAAACCGCAAGTAACTCCATGTTATTATCTTGTAAAGAGACTACGCAAAAACATGCGAAACGGCAACAACAAATCAGTTTTGTCCTAAGTTGTTGACAAAGTTCTGCTCTCTTTCATATGGATTGAATACTGATTTTCTTAGCTTCATTTTATTACGAAATTTCTTCGTAAAAACTATATCCGCCTTGTGAAAGTTGTGATATCCCAAGAGGTACAGATTATTACATTTCGACTTTGACTAGCTTGAATATGTAAGTAGGCGATTCTCGACTTTTTTGTGTTTTCTATTCTTTTTGGTCTTTGGATTGCAAAAAGGAGTTTCGAATTCTCGCTGCAATAATATTGTTGTAATCCATTTGTTAGCTTTGTTGCTAGTAATTTGTTACGCTTTTGTTGTACTTCAACTCAAAAGTTTTTCTGACCCATTCATCAAAATCTATAGACGGTCATCCAGCTTTTAGTTTTCAGTCCACGTATGTCAAAAGAACTAAGACCGAATTATATGTGGGACTTTTTACGTACCGACGTTTTAATGTACATTGAACAATTTTGAATGATTACTGGACGATGGCGTGGGGGTAGGGGCATCCGCCTCAACTATTTTTCAATATCTTTGGGTTTATTGCAATAATGCATTAACATAGCAGTTAGAGCAACAATCATATGAAGAGAATTGAAAAAAGCTGGAATTGGTGTCAAATATATATTACGCATCGTGTGGTGTATACTTGTGAAACTTCAACCATTGTGCCGGACTTTCGCGGAAAAAATTTGCCCGAGGGTCTAGAAGTTTTTATCTACTACCTTAAGGTTCCCGTTTGAAGTTTAGAGTGTTTGAGGGAGTTGTAGTCCAGTGGTAGGAAATTTGCGTCATTATGAAGAGGCAGGAAAGAACAGAGTGCCATCAGAATTGCTTGAAACCATGAGTAGTACTTGGACAAGACAAATTGAAACATAAGGAGTTAAAACTGTTCATTCAAATCAGTTCAATTACAACGCAAACAGAGAAAGCACAGCGAGGGCCTCGATGATGTTCTGTAAACGCGTTGGCCTAGAAGGGTATAGTCGATGTCCGCTTCGTGACACAAAAACATCAGGATTCAAATTTTGCTCGTGTCACGGAATTCTTGTAACATAGCTGTTAAAGTTTAGTAAATTCATAGTCTAAGCTTGTCCATGTGTGGTCGCTCAAACGATGATTTGCTTATGATGGAACGCGCGACTGTGGCATGCTTAAAACACGATGAAGTACCTATGATGATCTTGACATAATTTTCTATAAGGAGCATCACCCGTCCTTTTGTTCTTCGTCGAGTGACTTGACCGGATACCAGTAATAATTTCACTTTTCCTTATCGCGTGCAAGAATAGTCCCTCTGCGTCCTCCTTGCTCTAATTGAGAATCAAATCTTTCCTCTGGCTTTTTTTGAAGAAATCGGATCATCAGACTTAGACGTCGGAGTGCAATTATCTTGGTCTTGTAACTGGCGAGGTCCTGATGGACTTTATGAATTCTCTTTCCAGTTTCTGCAACTTCGGCCATAAGTGCTGGTTTTCTCTTTTGAGATTTTTTTCATCACTCTGTAGTGTTTGCAAGTTTGTACCTAAGGTTTCAGTTTCTTGTAGCACGTGGGATTTCTCGTAAACGTATAGGCTCGAGTGTTTCTGGAGACAAGCGCCTCTTAGTGAATTTAGGACTCTCGGCTTTCATAGCAGTAACGTAAGGATATTGGAGGAGCCGGTCGTACTTTTTGTCGATGTTCTTAAGGCACTGTCCCCTCAAGAGCCGACTGATGTACATCCCAGATGATTGTAAATTTGGGATTCCGTTGTTTGAACTTAGCGGTTTCCTCTCCTTTTTACGAGGAATAAAAAATTCATGAGGTTATGCCATAGAAAGCACTGGTCCTCACGAAGTATGACAGTAATTAGGAAAAATCTTGATTTGGTTAGTCTGTTGTTTCACGGAGCATCTGGCACAGAAGCGTTAAGGAACGTCAACAATGTTGATGTTCAAAATAACACAGCTGTGAAAAGTATTGAAAATAAGTACCCTTGGCGTGCTACAGATGTTCTTATTTCAACCACATTTTCAAACATTTCGGATTATAACACCCGTGATGAAAACACTAAAAAACTCAAAACTCCCAGGACCGACTATCTGTTAACCTCGGCATAGTTTGAATAAATCACTATCTTCTTCTGTTTAGCCGCTCCGAGGTGTTATTAATATTATTTATTATATATCCGAAGTATATAACAATACAGTCAAAAATGCAGCACGTATGTTACAACAGTCGTGGTGGCTTACGTTTCGGCAAGGTTCGCCATCTTCAGAGCCTGGAAAGGTCAAATTGGTTCGCAAATTATTAAGTCAAAGGCCTTCATAACCCTAGCAGAAAACGTAAGAGATAATTGTTCAAAAGTTTTTCGAATTTTCTGCATAAGGTTACTTTAGCATTTGACCTAATAGATTCGCAAATCAAAATTGACCCACCCTTGATTTTCCTCCAAAGGCGATCCTCCAAATATTGAACACAATAAAATTCTTTCGACTCACACTTCTTTAAATGAGAATGCATCAGATTTTGTTCAAATCAAAATGCTTCTCGTAGGAGTCGTAATTCGATGCTCAATACTCGTTGATCGTGTTCTCGTCGCCCGCATAGCTCGTGAAGTCGTTTTCGCCTGATGAAGTTTGGAACGATTCGGTGTTTTAGGCAACGACGGAGGAAAATAATTGTTTGTCTAGCTAAGACGATCTTTTGTCTTAGTGACAGGGTCTCTTTCACTAGGCGGAAATATTTGGCTGGAACAGTTTGTAATAAATCCCAGGACCGACTATCTATTAACCTCGGCATAGTTTGAATACATCAGTACCTCCTTCTGTTTAGCCGCTCCGAGATATTATTGATCTTATTCATTGAATATCACCGAAGCATAAAACAATACAGTTAATAATGCAGCATGAATATTACAACAGTCGTAATGGCTTACGCTTCGGCAAGGTCCAAAAGTGTGGGTCAATTTTGATTTGCGAATCTATTAGGTCAAATGCTAAAGTAACCGTATGCAAAAAATTTGAAAAACTTTTGAACAATTCACACAGGCAAACTTCAATAAAACACTATAACACCGTTAACGAAAGTCCTAAGAGTCTAACTAACATCAATAATGTGCCGGAAACATCAAGGGTCACCGTGTTAGGAGGCATGACTCTCCCCGATAGTGCGCGCTCGCTCTCAGAATTGGGCTCAAGTTTCTCACCAGCGCAATCCATTTCTAAGGAAACCCTGTGTAGTATCGTGTGCAATTTGCAAGACTCAAGAAAACTGTGAATCAAAAAAGGTCGCAAGTAGCAGAGACAACTCGAAACACCTACAACGTATTTAATCCAGGAATTGCCAACCAGCGTACAGTGTAATGGTCGTTCACTAAGTTTTGTAAAGAAGATGTACTTCAATAATGCATAGAAATCGCAACTAGTTTAGTATCAACCTCATCACAAGAAGAATCAATTGTCGGTTATGATTCTCTAAAGAGCACATGAGATATTGTAGGAGAACTCAACGCTGAGCATTCAACCATTCTCGTCATTTTTAATGCAAATAGCAAAAGTGATTGCGGTTTTGGCACGGACTGAAACCGTAATTATTTTTACACCCAATTTATAATAGGTTGCAGAGTTCTGTTGTATTTTCAAAATGTATAGGAAAAATTTACTTACCAAATCAAGCTCGAACAGGAGGCAATTCCATAGCAGAAATAGTCTCCTTCCACATCAAGACAATTTTCCTGGGAAGTGGTCAAATCGTCATCGGATCACAATCAAACTCGTCAGTCAACATCCGGCAACTCTTTGATGAATTTTCTCCAGTTCGACTGATGACTATTTGGCGATCGACTTCTCGTGGACCTGTCGGTCATTAGGTCTCTTACTTCACAGCACTGAGCTGCGCGAACATCGCAAATTTCGTTATCATACCCTTGCACACCTGTCGATGAGCCTCAGAAGTGATGACACCAAATTTGTGATGGAAGGGGAGCAGCATACGATTTTTTCAAATGGACAGTCCCATTCTAAAGGTTGTGTAAATTAATGATATGTCGCGCGATGTGCAAGAAAGCTAGCCCCCCGATTAAGCCCAATTTCGCACAAATTACACGTGTAAAAAACATTTTCTTGGACAAAACGACAAAACTTTTTTCCTAGCCTACTGTATCATTAAACACTATATGTATAATTGGAACAACATAGCACTGCCATGAAAAGTGAAACAAAGAAATCTTTTGGACTGAAATTACCCTCGTCACATGTAAGCAAGTGCAAAGGCAAGTTCTAAGGAGTGCTATATCTTAAGTTCAAAGGAGTTTCATACTTCGCAACCTCATTACCATTCATTTAAATCTAAAAAGGCAGACTTCCATTAAAGCTTGGCATGTTGAATGAAAAGTGAAAATGGAGAAGAGGAAAGGAAATTTTCAAAAACCAATCTTCATTCAAGCTTGCACGACAATCGATGACTAGTGTGTTGGCATTTCTCCTTCCTCAAGGTCGTGTCTTCCAGATGTAAGACTTACGACAAAACTACAAAAGTCTTCCACTGGATAAAAGGGCCCTCAGGGAAACGAAGTTGTCGGAACTTCAGCCATCAGTTGTAAAGAAGACATTCAAAACATTGAATAGAGATTAGTTGATAGAGAAATGTTAATTTTGAACGTGGTCCCAAAATAGTGGAATGAAAGTGTTTATTTATATATATATATATATATATATATATATATATATATATATGCATATATATAAATATATACTTATATATAAAGGTATGCACATAAATATAAATAAATAAATAAATAAACAAATATACTTATTTATTTATATACTGATGTAACAACCATAAGCCAAGCAAACGGCAATCGACAATCAAGCACTCTCAAACAACGCCACGGCGATCTTTGCAACGTAGGTTGAGTGTGAATAAATCGGCATTGATTCCTCGGTATAGTCGATATATCCCCGAGGAACTGACTGAACCGAAAGGCACTGTGGTACTGATAATACTGAAAGGCTGAAAAACGTGTATAGCACTTTTTAAGTGCCATAACAGATCACATGAAAGGCCTAACATATGCTGTCTGGATGAAGAGAAGTAAGCTCTTTTTCCTATCTTTTCGACTTTCGTATCTTTGTTCAATTACTTTTCAGCCGCATTTTATCCTCATCGTTTATGTATTGGCTTTGGAGAGTAAGCTTGCTTTGTGTCATACCCCACGGAGATTTTTTCCTTCCCGCCAAGGATCAGACAAGCTCAAACTTGGGTAATTAAACCTTTATATGCAATAAAATAACATAACAACAACAGATCATTAACGATATTAATGAATATACCTAAGAATTAGATAATTAATGCGAGATCAAAAGAAGTATCAGAGAAAAATATTCTTCCAAACAATGTACGTAACATTATATTGAGAGAAGAGATTATAATACAAAGTGACAAGTAAGAGGACTTAGGAGAATGACCTAATAGCAAGCGGGGTAAGTTCCACATCATCCAGATGGACATGAGTAGGTTGATAAGGTTAAACCTGAGACATTCCTCAATAAATGAATTGATATGACAGTAGAGACTTACGTAGATCACTTAATAAGAGAGTTTAGCATCATTTTAGTTTATGCCTATCAATGTGAAGGTGACGGATAAAATGAAGCAAGAAAGCAAGCAATGAAATCGGATGCTTGCGACTTCGTCGAGACATTCAAGGCGAATAAACTGCTGTGATGGGCGTGACAGCCTGCCAGTCGACTGCAGGTGTTCGCCTGTAAGGACTGACAAAACAGTTCGGCCACCAGCTGCAAGTGGGAAAACTAGCCATTCACCAGCCGAAGCCACTAGCGATTGCTATGTCTCATTGCCTGAATACTTTGATTATCTATGATCAGGTTATTAAGCATACACCGAGATGCAAGAGAAATAAGCGTAGATGAGAAAGTAAAATAGCAGTTAGTCGGGGGAATTAGTTCTATATTTTGACTAACTTGACCGAATGCCCTATCGAGCATTACCCACCTAATAATTATGAACTTTACACCTGGCGTAACGAGGCTAGGGTGTTATTTCTTCTTCCTAACCATTCCATTTTCGATAAAGTAATCTTTTTCGATCTTTCTTCCGAAATTTGTACATCTCTTTTGACACTGTGAGAAAGTCGGCGCTGTACAAAATCTTTCTGCTGCCGCTGCTAATGAAAAACAAAGAGCGATAAAGGACGTTTTTACTGCCGGAATCATGTCAGCGAATGATCTTCTATGCACGTAGCAAAAAAAAATTTCCGGAGTTTTAGGAATGTGACTCTGCAAGTGGGAGAGGCTGTAATTTGACTAGCATTACTTTTTCCGTAATGACATTACCAAAACACTAGCGAGAATTTCAGCGACTTTTTTTCTTCAAAAGCGCCTTTATAGAAAAGCTGCCTCGATTTCATTAGAATGGATCGTATTCTTTGTCATTGAGGTTCGAACTTCATGCAGTTGACATACATAAGTCGGAGTCACCTACTCCAGATGTACACCTAATGAAGATTCCGCAGAAATGAGAATGAGAAATAAAGAACTAGACGTAAAACACCAAATGTAACCATGTCATTAACGTAAAAATGCATTTAGCGGGTGAGCTTAACATCAATTGCTCTGGCTAGCTAAAAATTCAAGATAGACAGACAGTGAAACATACGAAGGTAGATGACGATCGTTTCCCTGAAATAATACCCACATATGAGCTCAAATATTTCAGTATGTTACTCGATAACATAATCAATCTCATATCAAAGTTCAGGGGTACGCGTGCGATAAAAACCGAGAAATTAAAAGTTGGAAAGCTTGCATCTCATGATCAAGCAATGTATCTCATCCTATAAGCTAAGGACTTCATGGACACCTAATCTGCGCTGTTGAGACCTTTCGATGGTAGACCTTATAATGTGCAGCAGCCGATTATTTCATGGGTCACTTATGTAAAAGAGCAGTCCCATGAATATTTGGGGTACCAAGCTTAGCCGGCGAGAATTAACTACAATGAATGCCTATAGTTGAGCTCGATTAACATTCACTCACATTCATATTCGAACACTCTAGCAAGTGAACAGGAGGTCTCCATAGACCGAAAAACGAGCCATCTAAATAAATAAATAACTCCCACCACTATTGCAGTTTCTTGCCTTGATGTGTAATTTCTGTTGCACAACATTCAATTCATTGCGTTGATGAGTTGTTACCTATAATCGCAGTCGAAATCGAAGAATTCTAGTCGCAAGGTGGCGAAATTTTTTCCATTGTACAAACATTAGGCACTTCTTGCACAACATTCTCTATCAAGTTGGATTTCTTTAGTGGCCAGCGAGTTTATTTCCGATGAATTAAGGTACCCCAAAAAGAGAGAGAGAGAGAGAGAAAGAGAGAGAAGAGAGAGAGAGAGAAAGAGAGAAAGAGAGAGAGAGAGAGAGAGAGAGAGAGAGAGTCGATTTCAAAGTCACATGGTGGATACACAAAGAACACAACGGCGAGTTTTCGAAAGAAGACCTTCTTTTAGTATCTTTGACCCATGTCACAGTTTTCTTTTCTGGTGTATAATTCCAGTACTTCTAGCATTCAATTCATCTCCTCGCTTGTTTGAGGACTTGATCTTTTTCTCAAACGTCATAGAATAATGGTTGAGCGAATCTCCCTGCACTCTCGAGGATAACCAGACTGAGGCGTTCGTTATTGATTGCCAGATAGAGTTGAGAGGGTGAGGGATCGATTCCGCAAAAAACCGCGCCGAACATCACCAGCCACTCGGTCTCAAACCCCCCGGTTGTTTCTATCTGAGAAATATAGCCTTCATTCGACTAATTTTTCAAAAATCTCGTTGGCAAACTGTGGCATATTTCCACAAACCATTTATTAAGCCTTTTCATTGAGGTTTTGATAGTGCATGTTGGTGGTATACGTAATCTTGACGATTTCGCCCGTTTCATCAGCATTACTCGCCCCATACTAAGAGTAGCAAAGGGGAAACGTGCCACAGTGCTCGCCAAGCGAAATATCGTGTGTTGCAGAGTCCTTGTTTTCAGTCGATGTTTTGCGACTGTTACTATATGACAAACATCAAAAGATGCTGCAACACACGATATTTCGCCTGACAAGCACTGTGGTATGTTCCCCCTTTGCTGCTCTTAGTATAGGACATGTGGTACTGATGAAACGGGCGAAACCGTCGAAACGTCCGCATATATGCAATATCAAAACTTCGACATCTTTCGGAGTCAAGAAAGTTTCTTTTTAGTAGATTGAGTAGTGAGTGCTAATCTGACCTTTTAGAGTTAGCCAGTGGTATAATGGAAAAATTTCAACACACCGTGTCTACTGATGAAGAAAACAGTGAATTATATATTGAATTCTAGATTGGCTCGTGAAGTAAAAGTTCTGTGTAGGCGAGAAGTACTGAACTTGATCGACTTATTCGCCTTTAAAGCAGATTGATTCTCCGAATTACAATCGTTTACTAAGTGGTGACGACGCTATTCAGTAGCTTGAGAACACGTCCAATTTTCCGCTGCGTCAGGAATAATTGAGCCCTTGGACAAAAAAGTTGAATGCCCTCATCGGTATTGTAATGGCCTTCTATGCTACAATACGATAAACTAGAATTCGCTACGGCTTTCAAACATTTGTATGTGTATATCGCGATGTGCTGTGTTAGATCAGCGCAAGAAACACTCTGACGGATCCATAATGATAACACGAGCAAAAAACCTATTTTTCAGTCATAGTTTCCACCTTTAATGGTCTTTAGAGCAGTCCTCTGTACGAAAGCCTACTAAAAAGCATAGATCTCAGGACTTATCCTCTCATTAGAATACACAAAAATTCGGTTGTGAAGATGAGTGCAACAACTTCGTTGCTTAAGTGAAAAATAGGCAGATTCTGCTCCCGATTGTCACAAGTCCGTTATTTTTTGTAATTGCTATGAATGTTATTGTCATGATATACAAAGGCCTGACGACACTGTACTTTGACAACGTCGTTAGAGCTCAATCCCTCACAAAAAATATCTAGTTCGTCACGGTTAGTCCTAGTATTACTGATCCTAGGCTATTTAGAAAAAACAAAGACATTGGATAATAACGCTCGAAACCTGTTGCTACTGTAGAAAAAGGGAGTACGGCCAGTTCATACTCACCGAATCCACCTTTATATAAGATCGCCTACTACTCAAGACTTGTTGCATAGGGTGCTTCTACCTTTCACAGGCAATGAAATTGTTTGCAGCCTCTATTTCAGTAATCCTACTGCGCTGTTCAATGGCAACTTGTAAGTCTTTGAGTTTCATTCGATATAATACAAACTTATTATATAATCAATGTTTCATAATTTTTACGAGGCGGTAGAATGTTGAAGCACACAACTGTACTAATTTTTGAACGACTGAGATTTTCATCCTCTAAAAAGACACAAGACAAAACTGGCATTGAGTTATTTGATCCCATTGAAATCTGTAGAATTGTATGTTTACTTACGCAATTTGTACCAATTCACCACTTGATATTGGAAACGTAAGAAGCTGTTCAGCTGGTAACTTTTTCAGATTCTTTTCTGCTAAACGGAAACGACTAAAGGAACGACCCCTATTTTTGGACGAACTTTTAATGACAGTGCTATTAGTCACTTGAAAGCTTGAATTTTGGGCTACTGCGCTACGTGCTCATTCCTTGAAAAGACCTTTATATGGAGCTGTACCATTCAAGATAAAATTATGCTTCACCTCCGTCGCGCCTTTACCATTACTTCGTTGGAAGTAGGAAAAGCATATGAACGTGAAGAGAAAATTTGTAGTGTCAGGGCCACATGTTCTGTCTGGATTTTTTTCCAATGTAGAGTAAAATCCCAAATTCAATAACAAGAAGCGCACTCCACTTGTGAGTAGCGCGAGCGCGATCGATCGACTGAACGCGGAACGCCACGTGGGATCCAGGTTGGTGGACACCTAGCCCACACACTGGCCAACAGACGAATACGCCACGTATGTGAAACCTGATCCTGTTTTCTCTGCTACACTGCAGTGAAGCGGTCTTTTCAGAAAATAAGGTGAGTGTTGTGAATCTTGAAACTTACGCTATCGAATATTACTTATAAATTGAGGAAATAGTTCTGTCCTACAAGAAATATGCATATATGGACACAAATGTTTTCTTTTTGCCAAAACGCTGTAGAAAAGTTTTTCCAAAAAAGAGCACGTAGCGCAGTATCGCGAGATTTGAGCCTTTGAATGATTACTAACACTCTTATGAAAAGTTCCTGTCCAGCGAAGGGGCTTGTTCGTTCATCTTCTTCCGTCTAACAGAAAAAACCCACTTTCATTTAGATGAAAAGGTAGAGTGATACAGAGTTGGACTATCTAAGAAACGTTGAGGTGCGTTACATCAGCAAATGCTGGGAATTAGATTGCTCACTTCTTTGTCTTACACAATTCCACATCACATTCAATGCGAGTCCCAGCACTTCCTTCATTCTATTCATTTCTTTACATCAACCATCTTCAAAGGTGGTTGAGGCGTTCCCATGCCATTCACAGTCACTCAGAAAGATTTTGCAGATTAGAGAGAACTGCTCAGACGAGATTTGGCATCAATTCTGTCACCTAAAAAAGACGTGGGATTTAGTAGTTCAAGCGCTGGTCCGAACTGAATCTTTAGATACACTGAAAAGCAAGGCATCATCACTACCACTGTATTGCAGGCGTGCTGGCTGACTTCTTTTGATATGCAATTCAGTGCACTATTGACAACCAAGTCAACCTTACATTGGTCAAGTGTAGCCGCTAATAATTAAACATTTCAAGTTTCAACACAGAATTAATAGTAAATTTTGCTAAATACAATAACAATCATTAAACTTCACACATTTTTATGAGTGCGATACAAGTTAAATTACGGTGTCAAAGCAAAATGTTGAGCTTGTGAAGTCTAAAAATGAGGCCTTCATTTCTCGAGACTTTATTTCGATCTACGAAGCAAGTGATCAGGTAAGATTGCGCCCCCCCCTCCCCCACATTATGGTGGCCAGAATGAGTTTTTGATGATGGAAGGTAGTGCTTTCAGGTCAAGTACTTTTGTTGAAACTGTAATCTTATTGACATCTCATTAAAACTGAATTGTGTAGTGTTCTATAGAATTTATTTATGTCGTCAGAGCGACAGGGTCCAGTGGCAATCATATTGTCGTGATTGAGGTCCTAAAGTATTCTGCTTGTAAAAAAAATTGACAGAAGTTATCAAAAAAAAACGTTAAAGATCATGGAAAGGACGCACATGAGCATGGACATGTGAAGGATTTCACACACGGATACGACAACTATGGCTCTGGTGAATATGGTCTGCAAAAGTATGGTGGATGGAGGAGCTACGAAAAGGGAGAGGAGCATGGCTCACATTACGGTACGTTACTGTGCGAGTCAAATTACCGAATAATTGTTGGTTATTCAGGTTCGGGATATGAAAAACATTACGGGCATCCCGACCACCATGAACTCCACCATAAAGAATCACCTTACCATCACCGAATTTACCACTATGATTTATATCACAATGGCAAAGATGGCCGTCATTACGACTATGGTTACCCTCACTATGGTTATTATGAACATCATGACGGTAAGACTGATAGCTATTACAATTGGCAATGCCATATCTATTATAGGAAGCTTCTCAAATGCTCATAACGATTAATCATATGCCACAACCAACTCAATGAATCAATTTTAGGCTACGGACACTTTGATCACTGATAATGCTGAAAAAACTTCATTGTGTCTATTGACATGTACCCGTTCGAAATCCAAACAGAATCAATTCTGGAGGTAGATAAATGACATCGATTTTATCGTGCAGATTTCTAGCATCATAGACAATGTACAATAAAGTGAACACACTATAAAAACTTGACAGAATGAGATAACGATCAAGGATAATTGTGTTGAGTACAATGTGGAACAAGTTCGTTGATACATTCACATACTTTCTTACTTGGGTGCTTGGATGGTCCGTCTCTACGGATTATGCGGGCCCGGGTACATTTTCCATTCGCCTCTTCTTATCGAGATTGCCATCTCTCGTGGAGGTGGTCTGATACGAGCATGGTCGCTGGCGCGAGTTTCATACCATAATCTGTAGAATTTCGGCAGGTGCGAACACAGCTGATATGAATACAAATGTGCATACAGCTGATTAATGCTCCTAACGAAAACAGCCGCCCAACGTGTAGGTCGCCCTTAGGTACGGGTGTATTTTCGTGATGTCCACTTTACAGTTTGTTTCGTCCAGTCTGTCGTCTAATCTTCTTACTGTATGACCGGCTCATCTGTTTCGCTATTGATGCATGTTCTTCCGGATCACAAAGACGTGGTAGCTTTCGGAGCTCTGAGCTGCGCAAGCCGGCTAGGTGTTGTGAGTGCCAACTGAATTCAGAAGGCATTGTTCAACGTAGTCTTGACGTTGACAAAATATCAGCTTACGTGTCCGCTGCAGTCGAAAAGGTTAGTTCGTAATCTCGTGTCCATTATTTGTAGTAGGCTTCAAAGAGGGGCCCGAATGCGACCCACGCTGCATTCCTTCTTTCTGTCAAATTCCTCTCTCATATTGTTCTCCACGTTTAGTGAACGACCAAGAAACACTTACGAGGAAGTTTCCGTAATCAAAGAACCATCTAGTTTGACATGTTTGTACCACTGATTTTTCATGAATTGGGTCTTCATGCGATTAATGCTTAGTCCGATCTTCTTTACCGCTTCTTTGAGTCCCTTGAGCCTCTGCTTCACTAGGACTTCTTGAAAATATATATATTATATATATATATATATATATAATGTCATGTAATTAACTTGCACATTGGAATACTTAGATTATCTTTTCACATGCTATGCTTGATGTTTCCAGCACATCTTCCATTCATTTCGTTTTCAAGTCTACCATCCCTAGAGGTGGTCGCAACTGTGAATCGGTTCGGTTGAGAACTAAAGATCTGCAAGTTAACTCTAACTATGAACACCAAATTTATTAACCAGAAGTAACTAAAACTGCATGATTTTAGTGTCGTTCAACTACGCGTTTTCCTTATAAACATTTTGGTATACAACTTGCCGAAATTCGCATAAAGATGGAACTGTACTGTGAACAAACTCGGTTGCTACTCATGCGCGAATGGCGCGATAGGGAAAATGCTAGTCAAGCGGCGCACAAGATTATTGTCGCTTGGGGAAATGATACGGTTGTAAATAGGACGGCTAGGAAGTGATTCTCAAAGTTCAAAGCTGGAAAAAAAGTATGGAGGATCCGTCGCGCTGGGGCCCTCCACAGGAAGGTAGCTCCAAAAAAGGGTCTAATACAAGTGGTCGGTCAGATCGTTCAACACGGGCTCATCAATCCTTCCACTCATAATAAACTGATACTTGTTTGGGAATATAACAGCACCACTGATACTGGGCAACCGCAAGTCATTACATAGCCAGATATGAATCCAATAACCACTAGCAATGTTTGGGAAGTCGCATGTATATCGCATCACCCAGAGATGTCAACGCGGACCGGTGTATTCTATCAAATCGTAAAGTAACTATTGTAATGAATAAGCAAGCAAGCAATCGGACTATCGCTTCCTACTAGAGGTACATTATCGACTCACGAAGGTCCTTAATTTTCTTCTAATTTGCCTTTTTCTCAAACTACTATCTATATTCTGTGAACGCAAAGGTATACGAAAATGATGGATAAATTAATTGGGTTTCTTTTGCTTCATTCAGATTTCCATCATTTTCTCTCTTCATACAACGAAATTGGTAGACATTGCTTCTTCTCTGTTTCGTAAAAGATAGTCGTCCACGCAGACGTATCTCTCCATTCCAATTATATGCCCACCTCTTTAATGAGGCTATAGAAAGCAATTGTGTTGCCTACTGTACTACGTCACTAATAGATGTTTCCTTTCCTTAGAACAGTACCTATCAGTGAAAAGGTGTAGGCTCATTGCAACACAGTAAGTGATGTTATCAACAAGTACAGAACGTCTACTAGTGATCAAGTAAAACAATTAGCAGAATGTTCGACTGCACATATCCGAATAATTTCTAGCCGTAAACTAACGTTAAAATAATAGACTGAGTGGTATTAACGGCATATTTATGACTTTAAGCCTTAGCGGACGATGAGGGTGATTCTGGCTCTCAAATATTCTGAGGTCCTTTTTTCTCGTTTAACAAAGCTTTTTACCCAGATTTTTGGTAGTTATTCGGAAGCCAAGGTCTCGGGAATTCCGGCATTTCTTTGGTTTTCAAAAAGTCCTTTGTAGTACGCTGTAGCAGCAAAAATAAAATTACGTTTGACATTCGAAGTTCACTTTGCATGTATGGATTATAAACGCACAAAAAGTAAACAGACTAGTAGAGAAAATTATGTTTCATCGGAATGGCACAAAATCTAAAGTTTTCCTGGAAGCAAAGAAAATTTTTGTTGAAAGACGAAAATCGAACGTCGCTTGCGATACTGATTATGCGGCCGTCCGCAATAGTTAATGAGTACTTATATGTTAGACGGCAACAAATTTAAAGCTGATCACATTCGCTGGACAGCAATTTTCATTAATGTGTTAGTAATCATTCGAAAGCTTAAAACTCTTGCTACAACTGCACGTCGCTGGTTTTTCGAAACAATCTTTTATAACGCTGAAGGATCCACAATAAAATTTTGTTTCTCACTTACATTTCACTTTCATTTTTACCGAGAGTATATATCGCGTGAAGAACGAGAAGCATATCAGCTTGTAGAGAATTTTCTGCAGTATCAGAATCTACGTTTTTATCTAGAGTTCCTGTCGATGCGGTGAAGAAATCCTCATTAAAGACAAAACAGTTGCTGCCGTTTTAACGCACAGTGCGACAGATAACTACCGACCTACGCGGTAGATCAGGCAATTACCTTACTAGCAAATTGGCGCTGTGGTTTTCTTTCACATCTTACTTAGCTATGAACCTTTTTAGCGACTCTGTTTACCGGCCAACTCACGGAGCGGGGCATGGGGCGATTTATGACATTTAAAACATTGTTAGTCAATTGGGGATTTTTTAGCCGCATCGGCAGAAACTCTAGATAAAAACGTAGATTCTAATACTACGGAAAATTCTCTATAAGCTAATATGCTTTTCGTGCTTCCAGCTATCTATACGCTTGGTAAGATGAAGGCGAAAGGCGAGTGAGAAACAAAATTTTATTCTAATTACAACAGCGTTATAAGGACGTTTTGAAAATCGGCGACATAGAGTTTTAGCCAGAGATTTAAGCTTTCGAGTGACTACTAACACTCTTATAGAAAATTCCTGTTAAGAAAATGAGATCTCTATATAAATTTGTCGCCGTCGAAAACATAATTACCGGTTCATGTTACTGCAGTTCGTTGAAAAGACGATTAACATTGACAGTAGATTCTTTTTAAATCAATCACATAGTCATGTTGAATGAGGCGTTACTCATGTGGAAAATAGCCTAGAAATCGGAAGACACGAAACAGTTAATGATTATGCCAAAGAATCATTTTTGAGCCACGCATGTCATGTGGTTTATCAGAGATGGGCTGACTTATAGAGTTCGATACACGTGTTTCGACCTTGCGGTCTCGTCAGTCGAGTAGCTACCCTTTCTCGTCTTTTGCTAATCTCTGTGGGTGCTCCAGTCCTCGCACTAAGAGTTAGCGACGACGAACGTTTAGAGATTAGCAGAAGACGAGAAAGGGTAACTGCCCGACTGACGAGATCGCAAGGTCGAAACACGTGTTTAGGGCTCTATAAGTCAGCCCATCTTCAACAAACCACATGACATGCGTGGCTCAAAAATGATTCTTTGGCATATTGAAATTTGAGCTGTGGTCTCAAAAAAAAAACACTCGAAACGAATGATATGATATAGTAAGTGAATATTATGAATATACACAGTATGTCTTCAACTAACCTTCAAAACTAATCACCTCAATTTTTCATTTCACACGATCCGTCATCACAATTCACTAGGTGCGTCCCGACACTAGCATTCGATTCGTTTCCTCGCACCATCGTCTCGAACATTTCGCGTGTTATTTCGGCGGAACTTTAAAATTTGTCATCTCTATGGAAGTGGTGAAGCACTCATGGAGTCAAATCTCTTTGCAAGTTTTGGAGATTGCCAAGGTTTCCCACGTGATTACAAGAGTTTTGGTAAGATGTAGCACCAACAGCTTGCTTCTTATTAACCTGCGTCACTATCCATTCTGCTAGCTCTCCGCTCCTATTCTTACTCGCGAGAATACCAAAACAAGCGAGATTAATGTCAAACAGTTTGAAATGGAAAAAGTAAACACAACTGAAGAATTGAAACCTATAGTATTGGTAGCGAGGAAATGAAAACATCTGCATCAGATATGCTACAGTTCAGAAGAGATGCTAAGTAGATTTAGCTTTCGACATCGCTAACTACCTAAGCAAATTGTCGATGCGAGCAAGGCATCAGCACTAAGCTTAAGGGCAAAACTAATTGGCCAAGTTAAAAAACGGCTCTTCCAATGGTTGACCTAAAGAGATGAAGTTTGTTTTTGGCATCGAACTACATTGAACGTTTATCCAAGCTACATATGCGAAAGTATAGCGACCGCTCCACCAGGGAACTCTCTCACTAATCCATAAGTGCTTTTATTGCTCGTGATTTTGACAGTCTCAGCACGACATCATTCTCCTTGAAAAAAATCTGCCCACAATTAGCTATACAACCCAGACGCACATTATTCTGCATATGTGATTATTAATTAGTACGGACACAAACCGCTCGAGTGTTCACGTGCATATATCTCAAGTGGATGAAACCATTTCGAAGTAAGGACATTCTTCCTCTATCGTTTCCAGAATTTGGATCCGACTTGTGAAACTTTTAGAATTTGAAACAGATTATGAGTCTTGTGGATTTGCAAACTTCACATCCAAATGTGTTACAGAATAACACGTGGAATCTCGTATGCGCTAGTGAGCATACGGTACTTCACTCATACCGAATCATTACAAATTTCAAGTAATTTAGAAACCATAAGCTCAAGCGACTAGGTATGGACCGCAGCGATCCTAAGGAGCAAACAATATGTTCAGAAGATCCGAAAAATTTGCGTTGCAACGTATCCCGGAACGGACTTTCCCTAACTTAACTCAGCAAGCGATAATTCCAACCAAGTAGTATGAAAAATACGAAGATTATAAGAAGTGAAAAGATATATAGCATATTAGGAAGTGTAATGACAAAGTAGAATTGTACTGCGTTTGTTAGCTGATGATGGCAAATTATTGCCAGTTGCAACACTCTCATTTAAACACCCACCACGATGCTGAGATTTGAGCAAAACGTCGAGCCTCAGATCGGCTTCGAACTAGTGACTTTTCCTACCACGAACTTACGTGCTGCCCCCTCAACTACGTGAGACCTTTGTTCTGATCCTCTTTCAGTTATATATTTCCCTCTCATCGATGCTATCAGCGACCACCAATTAATGGAAATAATCTGATAAGAGCATTAAGGGTTCGAACTCTCCTGAGATTCCGAATTCGTTCATATCCTTTCCACATCGCATCCTACCTCAAAGAAAGAAGTACACAGAAACTAAAATATTTTTACTTGACCATGATGAGTTCTGCAGCATTTAAACTGCATAAAGTCCTATCTAATAAATCCAGCCGCACAATTAGTGAAGACGGACCGTTCAAGTACCAAGTATCAAGAAAGTGATAATTCCAAACTGAAAAAATAGAAAGCAAACATCCAAAAGAAACACTCTTACAATGTATAGTCGAAAGCCGAATTTGGCAATGATATATCGATTCGGCAAAGTGTACTCATTAGACATACAAAAAGCCCTATACAATAATTTCACTGAACGTTGCCAACACGGGATGAGAGAGAAACAGTTAAGACAGAAATTTGAAGAAAAAATATTTGCAACTGAAATTTTGCTCACAACGATTGAAATGACTACATTGCTAAAAAAACAAAAATTTACTCATGAAAAACACAGAAAGTATGAGATTTCTGGAAATGACCTTCAAAACAAAAATTAAAGCTAGCTGCAACAACGACAACTTGTGCGACGTGGGCGGTAGTCATTGAGAAACCTGCTAATCGCTAACTTGCTGCATTTTTGCACGAGTCTTCGAGCACGTGTGAGATTGAGCGGCTCGATGTCGCGAGCACAATATTTTTCCGCATCTGAACGAACAATCCTGTCGAAAAGATTAAAGCCAACCATGTGCGTGATCGCCAAAGCCACTTATAAAAACAAATGAAGTTAAAACATTAGCAAACCGGCAATTGAAAGCGCTGTTTGTTCGAAAAGCGCAGACACTACACCGAACGGCTCCGCCACGAAAAGTAACTGTACGTACTGATCTTGCCGATACACCGCGACGAATTGGTAGCTGAAACATGTGGAGAGAAGTTCAAGAAGAAATGGTTGACTCACACATTAACACGAGTAGTAAATCATTGCAAAATCACAAAATATGACTCAATCTGGAGACATACTGCAAATAAAACTGGTTCGGTTTGACTATTCTCGTTATCATCAGACGACGAACGTTCACGATGATTAACACGGGGTTTGCTTCGCGCCCGTTGGCGACAAGTCGATGGAGCCGGAGTATGCCGGTGACGTCGTACCTAGATAGAACAGTTCGTATTTCTGAGTGACAAAACAGATACAGTGACAAATCATACGATTTCCAACCTTACAACAACTTCTCAATATGTATAGATCACAAAGAAAACTTGACTTTGAAACAAAAGATTGAACTTTAAATATGAGATGAACAAGCGCTGTTAAGAAAAGCATTTCTCTCCAGCATCTTTTACACAGTTTCACAAATCTAATCAAATATGACAGCATCTACCTTCTGTCGCCTGAATTCGTTTGTGAGATCACAAATAATCACTCCAGACGAAAGCTCTGACGGGTCTTCAGAGAGAATCTCTTCATCAATTGGAGACTGAAGTCGCAGATTCTGAAACTGTCTTCAATATAAAACAAAATGAATCATCAGTTTCACATAGGACGAAGCACAAACGACTACCTCAAATTTATCCATTGCCACTGTGAGTGCACTGAACGAAGTCGATTCACCACTTGTCTGTGATTCTTCTGCATTCAGCAATGGTGCACATTCTCCACACGCTCCAAGGAAATCTATAGAGGCTATTGAGACCTTTGCGAGTTAGACAATGAGCAGCACAACTGAAGAAAGATTTAACCGCTTCGACACTGTGGACCCACGACTTCTGCATCTCTATCTGGCAACTCTGGACGGTCTGCTCCACCTCCTCTGCATCTCTAGCCCCGGCGTGCTGAGTCCAACAATGGCACACTGGGAGTAAGAGATGCGGAGTAAGTGGAGCAAACCGTGCTGAGTTTCAGGACAGAGACGCAGAGGCCGTGGGTTCACAGTCCCGAAAGGGTTAAGTTATGAAGACATCGATGATATGCGAGATTGGTAAGTCTCATGATGGACTTTTTCAAGCAATGAAACTCATTGGCGCATTGAATACGGCTCCTATACGCACATCGTCTATCACCATAATCGTGTTAGCTTATCAATAAGCTTATAAATAAAAGATTCTATACTGATTAGTCATGCTGACGTCGGAAGAAGTTTGCCTATGAAATATTGTTAGACTCCGTGCTAACCGATAAGGATGCCGACAAATGAGCGATGGGTTGTCCGTAGAAGAACAAACGATTGTCGACGTACAATCAATCACAACAATCGTCCTATATAAAAGAGTAGCGGTGCTCTTCTAGTGGATTCGAAGTCGCTGCGATCACAAAGATTCACACGGAAGAAGGAATAACTGAGGCCGATGGATTCGAATAAATTCGGCCCTGTAGAAATCGAAGGTGCCGAAACATTGACCGAATAAAGTTTTTTAAGAATAAACCTCCTGTTAGATTCTAAATGAAAGACTGCTCACCGTTTTGCTTTTTGTATTCACAAAATCTTACATCGCTGAGGAATGTGCTTGGTTTGGTTGAAAGTCATATCACAGTTGAAACTTGAGAAACTGAGAAACGTATATGCTTTACAAATGTTGAACTCCGTGTGGCTGATCTTCATCAAGTAAATAGAAGACTTACAAATAACAAAATGATGAGTGTTTGAAGAATCTGTTTATTATGCGACTGGAATTCATCTAGCAAATTCGATTTGCTGAGGTTACGAAAAAGTTTGAGTATATTGCACGCCGATTTAACCATCCAAAGCTGCCCAAAGAAGGCGAAATCACCCTAACGTCACCATTTGTGAACTTTCAAGAGAAGCGCAGTATTCAAAAAGACATTTTCAACACTAACAGTAATCTGATAACATAGCTCAAGCCCGTCACGAGGTCTGTTATGGCAATTACACAGTGCTACACAAGTGCTTCGGCTTACAGCCTCATCATTAGCGAAGTGCCTTTCAGTTCAGTCAGCGGGAATCGAGGACAAATTATTTTGAAACACCGCAAGTCAAGTAATGAAATTCCCCGACACTGGAGTGATCTGCTGTCAATCATTCATGGCTGCAGAAATGAACCATACTTTGCATTCGACTACATTTATAGACCTCGCTACAAACCGTATATAATCTTCCAAAAAAACTTGAATCAATCATGAGAACTGTTATGGCATTTATAAAACAATCGAATGCAAAGGCATGATTCATTTTCCCAGCCATGAGCGATCGACAGTGAGTCGCTGCAATGTCGGGGGATTTAATCACCTGACATGCGGTAAATTGTTCATTCGTCGCGGATTCCTCGATGTTAAGAAGAGATCCTCGAGAAAATGACTGAACGAAAAAGCACCGTAATTGACGAGACTGCAATTCCAAAACACGCGCCTAGCACTGTGTTAGAGCCATAAGAGACCTTATGATAAGCTTGGGACATGTTATCAGATTAAACTTTGTTCTGAGTGAGGTCTATAAAAATATTCGAATGCAAAGTTACTAACAATAAAGTTTTGCGTTGCAACAAGTTAATTTATGTACAAAAAATGAGGAACACTCTCAACACTTGGGTTTAGCAACAAAGCAAAAAGAATACTACCTTTGGCATTTCCCTGACTATTAGTGCGATTGCGACGCGGATGTCTGAAACTACAACTTCCGGACGCAGCTGTGACTCTAGTCAGTTTTTTCTCATCATCCATATCCAGTTCCTTTTCAGTTTCACCAGCACTGCTTTCTTTAGCGCTTGTATCTTCGGCTGCACTACATCCTCTATAATCGAAAGCTGCATTGCTTTTCATTAGAAAGTCTACTGAATAACAGGAAAACTACACTACTGATTCCATCGTTGAGTTGAAATATGGGAAATGTAAAAAGATTAAGAGCTCACCTATGGCTACGTTGCCTGTATTCGCGGTCGCTTACTTCATCGCTGAGCATGAGCTGTTCATCTCGTTCTCGTCCCGTCAATGGACCGGACTTAGCAACTATGACCAGTTTGAGAGTAGATGCCTCTCGTACGCCTACAGAATACATCTCCGCCTGATCGGAAAGGGACCGTCCGGCAAATACCTAAACATGAAATCGCTAGAGAAAGAAGTGCTGTTAACACAAAAACACGTCTTAGATACTCCTATTGTTAGGCGTCATTTTGCAGAGTATTCTTGCTAACAACCTCAATTTGAGAATAAAGGATAAAGGATTGTGTGGAAGGACAAGCAGCACTCGATACAGCGGAAGGCCACAGCAAGTAAATGTAAGGGCTAGATATGCTCGCGCAGGGATTGATCATCGCCAGAACAACCTCAATTTACTACACAAAAATATGATCTTAGGTGACAGTTTCAGCCCATTTGCGATTAAGGTAGATTTCTTACGACTTACGATAGTTCTCGACAAAAATAACAATTCAGAACTAGGAACTTAACGAAGATATGAAGGGACTTTATTACTTGGACTATTTTTCATTCACAATGTGCACTGGGATTAGAACTTGCCATCTCGAATATGCTGAAGATAACAGGACACATAACTAGGGCGTGACCCATTCGGGACCATGGATTCACGGCCACTGCTTCGCTAACTGGCAACGCTGGGCGATCTGCTCCACCTCCTCCGCATTTCTAATCCCTAGCGTGGTAATTACTGTCTATGTCACTCCTCCCTGCCACTCGGTACCTTCTCCATCGGGAAGAAGGTTGCTAATACGATACCCTTACCCACGACGCGTCAGCGTAGTTTCTTTAGCTTTATCTTTTTTCACTACAATAAGCTCGAATCATCAACACACAATATCTCATAAATCTTATTCCAAACTAAATTACGTTAGAAACTACCACGTTGTCATTCAGAGCGTAAAAAAGTTTATGCGTTGTTACTAGATGGACTTACTTTGTGTCAAAAAGTAGTGAAATGCTAGACAACTAAGGGCTTTTTGCTGTAATAACTACGTTATAGAAGAACCCTCAATATCGACATCAAAGAGATAATCGGAAAAAAACTACGGCGAAGCGTCATGGCAGGGCATCGAACCAGCACATTCTTCGCGATGACGGAGTGCCGAGTAGCAGAGAGGAGTGAGACAAGCGATGATTTCCACGCTGGGGTTAGAGGTGCAGAGAAGGTGGAGTAGATCGTCCAGTGCTGCCAGTCGGAGATGCAGAGGCCGTGGGTCCATGGTTCAGAAAGGGTTCAAAAATTTCTCGACATTTCATGAGCGTTATTAATAGGAACACAACAGAAATATTAGTCTAAGATAGAGAACATGCCACAAAAAATGTTGTCAAAAAAGTCCCAGATAGAGAAAATGCCACAAAATTGAAAAAATGTTCCTATGTTACATAAATTTGAAACTCGTACGATGAAACAAGTTCAGACAGAATCCTTGCAAATCCGACTTCCTAAAAGGCCGTATTTCTATTCGATTGTCTAACCCTCACGCAATGTATGATGCCTTCTAACATCGTGCTTGTTCGAAATGAATGAAAAATCTCCAAAACTCACTATAGCCTGGCGACTTGGCACAATTCGTTTTCGCTTCCACACTCGCTTCTTCAATTCTCCAATGGTTTCAAATAGGCGCACCTGCTCCGACCATCGCTCACCGGTTACAGATTCGATCCAGACGTTCACAGGAGCGACGCTCATTATTTCTAATCACATTATATCCAATAAAAAACGCTCTAAAAGCATTTATACAAACCGGAGGAGAATAGATCCAAAGATTAGTTTCTAGCAACCCAAATACGGAAATGCGGAGCAGGGTGGCGAAGTGGTTAGTGATGGGGCGTATCACGGAGTTAGGTGATGAATAAAGCGTTGGTTCTATCCTCTCCTCAACACTTTTTTGTATTCAATAACAGAATGCCTACGAACGTCTTAGCTCGGGTAACGTCAGGATTGCAAGCGAAATCGTCTCGACTAAAATTTTACGACATTCATAGAGACGAAATCCACAAGCGGCCACGGATGCAACGCGGAAATCCTACTGGGTTAGCAAGAGATTTTGCTGACTTTTTCCTTTTTGTTGAATATTTTTCATGCATTTGTTTCTGTTCTTTACTATCGTTTAAAGCAGCTTCTTGCGGTTACTTCGATATATAACACTTATACACTTGTTTTTAGACGGATTCTACCGGGAGCAAAACCGATTGTTGATGCTACACGAGTATCGCTCGGGTTCAAGTGGTGCTGAGACTTTTTGCCGAATTGACGAGTCCTGCAGGTGACGGAACAGTTGGGGGAACTGCAGTTTCTGATCGTTTCAATGAATTTAAAGATGGAAATGAAGACTCTACGCGAAAGCAAGGAGCCCATCCACAAGACATTCACTGTTCTCTCATCATAGGCGTCGCTAGTTCGGCGGAAAGTTTCAGCACCACTTGAACCCAAACGATACTCATGTAGCATCATCAATCGTTTTTCCTCTCGGGACAGTTCCATCTTGAAATAAACGTATAAAGCGTCGGTGGTGCAACGGTTAGCATACGCTCCCGGAAAGAGTGAGATCTGGGTTCGAATCCCGGCTGACGCAAATGTTTTTGCACAGCACTCCACACTATCGGGTATACTGTAACATCATACCACTGCAAGTGGCAGTCAAATAAAAATAATTCTATATGTATAAGTGTTTATATATCAGAATATCTGCAAGAGCTGCTCTAAATAATAATAAAACAAAAACAAATGCATGAAAAATAATCAAAAAAAAAACGAAAAAGTCCGGAAGAATTTTTTTGCCGACAATCAGAAGACTTTTTTGAAGGAATGAGAGGTAATGAAGCGAATGCTAGTGTATCTGAAATCCGCAAGGCAAATTCTGTTGGCATCGTGCATTATAAAAAATGCATAAATATTGGAACGCACAACGTTTGTCACCAAGAAAATTTAAAAGGTTTCAGTTAGAAACTTTATATAAAAAAACATAGTTATATTTGAGAACCCATTTGAATGATGGCCATGATCACTTTGTAATAACTCGTAGATGAAAAAGTGACGTAAGATAAGGCGGAATCGTCAATGTACACTTCACTTCACTTATCGCTGGAATTTTAATCCTTTAGGGACCCTATGATGAGTTTCGCATCAGCGGCGCGACGCCGCCTGCCTATCAACGCTGGTCCCCAAAGGGCTAACGAAGAAGAAAAAAATACAACATATCACATTAGCTACGATAATAAACACAAATGATACGTGTAAAAACACTGAACCTATTCAACGTGATTCTCTCAGCAATAAAACTACGGTGAACCTGCGGAATCAACGAGGTAGCAGTGGCTCACCGAGAAAGAACTCAGAACAACACGAAGTCACGAAAGATATCGACATGTCCAACATAATTGACATGCAGTAATTTCTCAAGACAGACAATCTATATATTAGCATAAATTCGTGCTTCTCGGCTTACAAGAAAGAACTGTGAACTTTCAATCACGCCCTTTAAAATAAATGTAGCTGTAATAAATGCTTATACCACTATTACATTCATGACTGTCGAACGAGGCATGTCGCTGAAGCGCGATATCAATGTGCACAGAAATCAGTCTACATATTCTGTGGGTCATCAAGAAGGTGTAACTCACTGAGTTTCTTGAGATTATCGTTCCACTGATCAGATTCCAAAAAAAAGAAAGTAGGGTAAAGAAATTTTCAGGGTAGAAAAAGTGGTCAATTGATTGTTTCATTCAACCTAATTGCTCACTTTTGTAAGAAAACTATATCGAATTAGCCAAAAGACTCTACAAAAACAGATTGCTTCTGTAAGAGACACACTAAAGAGAACAGAATAACGTGATCAGCATATTTAAAAGAATTCACCATCTTGTTCCTCTGTCGACGATTTGCGAACAGAAGATGGTCGACCTAAAACTGTTCCTTCTGACAATTATTAGAAAAAAAAAAACCAGTAGTTCTATTCAGATTCAAATTCACTGTGAAGTGATAAAGACTACGGGTTGCTTTCAATTATGAATAGGTTGAAGTTACGAATACCGTGAATCAATGCCCACTCATGCTTTTTCCCCAACATACATATGCATATATATATATATATATATATATATATATACATATACATACATAAGTGCATATATGCATATATATGCACATATATTTACGTAATCAAACGCATATATATAGCAATTTTCTTTACAATTTATGATCCTGTGAATAGGCCTGCTTCCGCCTCAGTATATATATATATATTATTATATATATATACGCATATATACATATATATGTATATATGTGTTAATGAGTACATGCATATACTTGTATGTACAAAAAGCTCTAAATATCTCGGCGTTGATCAATCCCTGAGGGATGCGTCATGCATACAATATATATATATATATATATATACGTATATATATATACATGTACATACGTATACATGTACATATAGTATATATGCATATGCATATGTATATATAGATATAATATTTGCATATATACATGCACGCATATGTGTATTTATACATATATACGTGTGTATTCAGATGTATATATATGTACGTACATGTAAGTATGTGCTTGTGTATCATAAGTAACAAGTAAGTATATATGTATGCAGTTGTCTACACATATGTATACATATGCATACATAGATGTAAATGTACATGAATTATGGATATACAATAATATGAGCGTGAATTAACATAAGTGGAAGCGGGACTACTTTATGAATTATTGGACATAGTAAATATAACCTAGTAAAAATCAAGAAATTCGACAAACTTCGACGAGGGTTAGGGAGTAGGAGCGACGAAATTTCTGCAGGCGATTCTGCCATACAGGCCAACAGCAACTGCATACAGTCAGTGATGTCCTGGTCTTCAATACCGCACAAGAGAGGAATTCGGCCTCTAGAATCCTAAAAGAGATCATAAATAGAATATTCGCAACCTAGAAAAGTTACTAGTAAAAATCAAAATTAATACCTTGATCCACATTGACTCACTTCCATATGGAATGAAACACAGTAAGAACTCGATTAATCCGTTCCTAACCGCAATATGCAAGGCCCTAAAAGTTTAAGCTACTGTGATACAATTATGAAGAAAGAACATCATCCTGTTAGATATATATATATATTATATATATATGTATACATATTTACTGTACAAAAAAATAAACATTGTTCATGAGGAACGGATGGGTTTCTAATGCCCCATTCACGCTCAACGGAACGACAATTTCCGAATGCTCCAGTTACATCTATCTAGGTCGTGAAATCAACATGATGAACGACTTAGCCCCAGAGTTGAGCAGGAGGAAACGAGCGGCTTGGGGAACGTTTAAGAGCATCGAAGATGTAGTGAAGAGGAAAAAGAACATCCGACTCCGTGCCCACCTTTTCAACTCGACAATTATCCCTGCCCTAACGTACGCAGCAGAAACCTGGTCGCTACGTAAGCAGGATGAAAGATCACTTGCCGTTATCGAACGCGCAGTCGAAAGGTCGATGCTAGGAGTATCTCGTATTTCGCAAATGAGACAAAGGATCCGAACTTCCGACCTACGTCAACGATCGAAAATCAGAGACGCCGTTCTACACGCCAGGATATCGAAGATAAGGTGGGCCGGACACGTGATGCGCTTCAACGACAACCGATGGACCAGAGCCGTTACCGACTGGATTCCTCGGGACGTCAAGCGCTCTAAAGAAAGACCACTGACCCGTTGGTCCGATTTCTTCACGAAAGCGATGGAAGAAAGATATGATGCTCAGCGAATTCCTAGAGCAAGGAGGTCCCACTGGGCTACTCTTGCACGCGATAGGGAAAAATGGAAGAGTTGCTGGTACCCGCTCGAGTCACTCGACGATCAACGGGACGACAGGTGATACAGGTGATGTATACATATATATATACATACACATATACACATATATTTATACATATATATATATATATCCCCAGAGATGACTTAGAGAATCCTATGTCCTACTTCTAAGCTAAAACCTACTGTAGGATAGCAACGTACCTTAACCTTATTATACGACCTATCCTTATTACGCGAATCTATATCACGTGTATCACACTGTACAAATTCCAGCACTTGTTGAATTCATTTGCTCACACCCGCCACCTACGAAGATCTTCGAGCTGCTGCTGGAGGATTGCTTTGTTTTTGTCACCAACACCGTTAAATGATGACTGAATTGATTCTCCATAAAAATCTGGGATTGCTGTAATTCACCATTACCACGTGGCTTGAAAAGAGTCAGCTTGTTCCAGGAAGTTCGGTATTAAGTTCCCAACCCGCAAAGGATAGGAGGCCCAATGAGCTCGTACCTGGCTTGAACAAGACCTTCACTAAGTTGAGCCTCCACCCAATGATCGGAATCCTACCATTGTGCTACTCTTTCTCTACTATAGATAAACACTGCATAAGTGCGAAAATTCTAAAAACTTAGCAATCTAGGACCCAAGACTACCTTCAATAGTATTTCGTATAACATTTATTTCCACACGTTCCACTCTTGAAGATGGAGCCTTTTTTATTCCTTGAAACTCTAGTAGTTATTTGATAACCCAAATATCGGCTACTTCACAATGTAAATGGTTTTGTAAAGGTCTTGTTAATGCGCTGCGGCGACCTAGAAAACATTTTTTTTTTCACCTTCAACTTACATTATATGCACGACTGGAGCCTCGGCTTGGATTTTCACCAAATTTCCAGAAACCGTTTGATGACTTGATTTTTGGTGACCTGCATATGTTTTCTGCCAAACAACCTCTATTTAGCCATATTGTGCTGTGTGCCAGTTGTATTCATAGAACTTTAATGAGCGTCTACTACACGTTTGGCCGATCTACATGGTATGGTCTGCTGAACGACCCAGCCCACTGCGAGGCAGAATCAACGATCGCTCAAGAATTCGCTCGTCTTGTGCTTATCGACTAAACACCGTTTTATCTTCTCTCCATACTATAATGTGACTGTCTGAAAGCTTCTGGCATTCGTTTATGTGAAGCACTATCTTGTCTTCTCCGAGGTACTTCAGTATCCATTTGTGTTTTGTATTGCTGACTATTGCTTTTGAAATTCATAGCTTCGCTTTCCTTACTCGCTTCATGAAGCAATGTTTATTTGTTAATAAATCCTTCATAAATTCGTCGGTTGGCTAGACACCTATTCATAGCTCAGTGATCTCTGACATCTCTTATCTGTGGAGCTGAGCTAATCGCTTATATCACATAAATGATTTTATTTGTGAATGGAATGGTATGACGTTACGAACAGCGTAGAACAATCTTTTTGTTGTATATAAATGTTATTATCCTGGCGCTGTTATTTGCGTTACAATCATCAATATAAAGGTTTTACTACCCAATTTTGAGTCTTGTAACCCGTTTAGTCTGGAGAAATTTCCGGTTTTTCAAAAGGTCTTCATAGAGTGCTGTGTAAGAACAAGAAAAAGATTAAGTGTCGCATTCGAAGTTAAGCGTTCCAAAAGCTTATGATTGTGTAGAGGAAATCGTGATGTATCAAAACATCAAAAGTAATTTATGAATTTGTCAGTATGGTAAAAATTCCTCAATAAGTGACGAAATATACGTTCTTTCGGTGAGACATCTAAAATCACTAAGCGCAAGGAGATTGGAAAGGAAGCATGATTTCCGTTATCCAACTGGAATTTCTTCTTCGTTTCGGAAGAACTTCTAAGTTTTACGCATTAGAATTTTAGAAAAGAGCTCGGCCTGTCATTCTATAAATAAAAACTCTTTTTATTTTAGAAGCCAAAAAAAACGTGTTAAAAGTTTAAGCAACGGAACAACTACTTCAAGTGCGGAGCGCGACCTACTTTTCGTCCTTACAGCGATACACAAAGACCTTAACAAAACCGAATTTAAAACTCATCAAGATTTACGCTATCAGATAGTTACTGAAGCTCTAGTGAAAAGCCGTCCACAAACCTAAGCCGTTCAAACAAAGCACGGCGGAGGTTAACATAATTTTGTTTTCGTTGGTACAGTGTACTAAGAAGCTCTTCCAAAAAACCAAACACATCATCAAGAGCGCCATTCCTCAAGCTATTGAATGACTATTAGAATTATGATGAGGAAGCTCGGCTTGGCGAGAAATTTAGAGGATCACTCGTGCTTCCCACGTAATAAAATCCGTTTCCAGAGGATTAAATGTTATCTCATAGTTCATGTCAAGTGTAAGACCATTAAAAAAAACTGACGTTTCGCCATCTCCATTTACAGCATTGCAAAGTTTTCGTTCAGGATCAAATTGTGATAGATAACGAGTCAACACCTGAAGATATGGCTAAACATCAAAATATAACACAAATAAAAAATCCAGAGTAGACCAGATTTGATGGTTGAAAAGAATCTACCGATTAACAAGTGCGTCTTATACTCTATTTTTATAGCGCAAATTCGTATAACACATTAACTTAGCGTTTTAAAGAATAAAAGGTTGCAGTTTTAAGATGTGATGATTACCTTGCCTGCATCCTCGTTCTTACTCAGGCAACTATGGTGTAGAACTGTATTACCGTCTTTATCTCCTATAAAAACATCTGCACCACATTGAAGTAGAAATTCTGAAATGCACATTATCCTCCTACATCTAAAAACAAAAATGGTATGCATTTAGCCAGATGGAATGCGGAAAAATGCGGATCATTAGGAGCTACGGGTGTTTTTGTACTAAAATTACGTGTGTTTTCGTAATGGTAAAATGCTTCGATCGTCTAAACTTCACTATGAAAGGATAAAGGATTAAGCTCTTGGCGTTGATAGATCCCTGAATAGTGCGTCATGCATTGGTCTTCGGGTTTTTAATTTCGTTTGAGGTGACTGAAAGGATATCTCGCTTCTTAGAATGACTCACGATGGCCTACCGATGTAACATATCAGTGCAGCTATCCTTCTCCACAAGCCTCCTACCAATTAAGCGATCCGCAGAGATCGAAAGCTTAAAGAGTGATGATCGAACCATTGACAATTTACTGATCGATCATATGCGTAGAGAAGCATCTCTAACCACTGCGCCACACACGCTGCTACATAAATACCAACAAACCCACTATAAAGTTCAAGCGATGGGCTGATTACTGTGGAAGCGAAGAATGATATTCGCTTCATTAGTATACCACACTGAGGAGGCATTTCAATTGACCTAGCTCAGTATCGAATGTGCATTTCTTTGGCTACTGAATGACTACAAAAGTCTAGTGAACAAGCTGCATCATAAAATGTCTAGCGAACAAGCTGCATCATGCGAAAAAGTTAAGCAAATACAAAAGCACCAAATGATCTTGATTTGTTTCTTTCTTTTTGTCCAGGAATATATTAATGTTATATATATATTTTTAATTATCATTATTTCCAATTTTGGTAATAATTTTGGAGTTTGGTGCACAGACTGAAATAATTGGTTCTAATTATTATTTACTGTTTAATACCTATAATTGGAAACTGCTGGATTTTTACATATTATAGGGTCTTTCGGTCTTTCAAGTTTTTTTATTCCAAATTCTTTAGTGTTTTTATCTTTAGTTGGTATGGTACTATCGTCTTTATGTTGTTTGTTTCAAAGTGATTCTTATGTGATCCGTTTCCCGAAGGTTCCGTGAGGCCTTTGCTGTTTTGATAAAAGCAGTCAAGAGACAGAACTCCGCGCTCTCCAATTTGAGTGGTAGATTTATCAAATTTTGTTCCTCATAAAACATGTGCAAAAACAAACCAAGGACGCATGAAGACTTCGATTCTCTGACAGAGTAGATGAGAGCCGTGGCACTACACTCATCAACTGCTTCTATTTCACATCCTTTGTCTATTAGATATTCAACGCAGTCGCAATGCCCACGCCATGCCGCCAAATGAAGTGCAGTTCTTCCAACAGGATCACGTGCCGATATAAGTCGTGGATCCATCTAAAATAGTACACTAGAATACTCATATTTTTCGCAAGCAAATAACTTCTGTTCAATGTCGATATTTAGAAAAAGATTAAATTTAAATTCAACATGGTATCAATTTTTTCAGGGATGCATAAACTTAGATAATCAGCTCGGTTCAATCTCGAGAAGTAGAAAAAACTGACATTTAAATAAAAGGATTTATAAAAGTAAGTAAAGGTTTCGATAGCATTGAAAAAGCCGAATTTCTTGAAAGACAACTTCACTTCGTATTTATAATGTCAGGAAATAATCACTTTCCTCACTATCTACAATATCAAAGCTGTGGTGTTCTTGGACGCCACTGAGCTTTGTGATTTGCATCCTTCTCGGAGGGATGCTATGTAAACGCGCACGCTTTAGTCTCCAAACGACCAGTGACTTCATATAGGGTCGGACACAGGTGACTTTGCCCTCAATTTCTGTACAACTTCTCTAAGCCAGATTTTACGCGCATTTCTGCCCTGATCCCACTTCGCTGGGATCCCAAGGTTTGGCCAGTGCTTCACTAGTAAATAACGATAATAAGCTTAATCTCGTTGGTAATACGATAATGACAGGAATGAATCATCAATACATATGCCTTCTCGACGAAGTAAAAAACAGCTTTGTCAAGATGTCGTTTTGATAAACCGCTTTTCTTGAGAAACTGGTAGGCAGCGATAAAACACACGTCTAATTCTTGACCACCTCGAACGATTGATCGCTACGAGTTAGAAATCGCGAATGGTTTACGTCCTCATCGCGGCTAGGAGGTGTTCCTGGGTGTTGAGATGCAAAGTATAGCAGGGGAATCAACCTCCGAGCAGGGCCACTCAAGTTAAAAGGAGTCCGACGTTTCCATTCGGAAAACCCAGATAAGAGTTAGCATTACCAGAAATGGCCGCCAGGTGGTAGCTACAAATCGCAATGGCGATTTCCCTGTGAACCGCACGGGTCGGCAACCTTCCAATGTTATGAAGACCTGAGGAAGCCCCAGCTGGGCTTACCTGGGAACTTCGTGGAACAAAACACTCAAACAAGCACATTTTCATGTGCTGAAGTCCCCATAATTCGCGAAGACGAACTGTTAACGTATCCAAATATGCAAGCATATAGTATATAGTTGATAGCGTATAATATAATAGTATATATATATAATAATTATATACATATACATATGTATACACATATGCACATATGTATATATATATATATATATATATATCCATGTGTATAGATATACGCACACATGTGTATGTACATGTATGCAAATATATATATGTATGTATGTATGTATGTGAGCTTTTTATGTATGTATGTATACTTACATTTGTCTAATTCCAATGTGAAGTTTAATTCAATGCAATTTCTGCTTTTATAACTGAACTATACAAAAAAAAGTACTTCTAACAAATTCTATAGGCTAGAAACTTAGATGTAAAGCAGTAAATTCGATGAATTTTTTACGTATTCAAAACCAGTCGTATTTCAGGGCTCGGTACGGATCACTATTGAGTTATGGAGTCTGGGGACTGCTGAAAAATACCTCAATGCAATGTTCTCTTCAACTTGTAGCAAAATCGTGAAGATGAGCAAGGTCATAGTGATCTTCCGCTCATTCTGATTGTCTCAGTACAGCTAAACAAAACTAGAAAGTATGAGGAAGCCTGGCAATGGATCGAGAACAAAGGACGAAACCATCTCCACGATAATTCTCGGCAACACGTCGCAGTTCCGACCTTAAGAGTTGAACGATTGTGTTACGGAACTTTGTCACGTCCAACATACTCTTCAGATCTCCAACACACTTTCTGAGCATCTCTGCAACCTAACATGCAAGAAATGCTTCCGAAACCAAGCCGAGGGCGTAACTGCCTTCAATGACATAATCTCCACCAGAGTTCCAAAATCTTATGTGGCCAGATAGATAAACTTGCTTCTCCTCGGCAGAAAATATGCAGGTTTTTTTTGTCCCTATCATGTCTAGTAACGTTCTAAGATGAGATCTGGTATTTTGCAGAATTTTACACATACAGGTTGAAATGATCTGTTATGCTAAAGCCTGTGGTTGTAGAATCGTCATCTACATACTTCGCGAGATAGAGCTGTTCACTGGTCTGGTTCGCTTGATGACATAGAATATACCACATTTTTGGTATATGAAACCAGCCAGGTTCCACATGGTGTGAGTTTACTCTTAGGTCTAATCCGAGTCAAATCGGTTAATTTATTAGCTACATGGCATCACAAACTTGCAAGCTTGATGCACCAAACACATTTTTGTCGTAAATTGAACACACTGTTAACAAATATGTATGCACCGCTTTGCTAATGATCCTATTAGTACTTCCACGACGCTAACATGCGAAATTGATTAGACAAAAGCATCTACAGCATCTATGAGTGTGCACATTTACACGTTTGCGTATTGTACAGCGAAAACTCAAGGAACTAAACTAAATTGTAGTTACCTCATGCAAAACTAAGTTACCTCTATCAGATACATGACACATGAAAGGTTTCCAAAATACGCTGCAAAAAGCAAACCAGCTCGGCCGAAAAATTCTGCATCGTCGAAACGCTTACTGGGAGATGTGGATACTGTAAAGACACAATAGGCAGACTCCAACACAAATTCTACTACATAACAACGTTTACTCAAACTAAAATACATTATGAGCAGAAAGTAAGTTATTAATTGTCAAATAAAGAAACCAAGAAACATAAGACAATTTATTTAAAAAAAAATTGCCTCCAGTGATCCGCATTCCACTGAACAACCACACCTTTGCAAAAAAAGATGGAATCACCCAACACTCTCAGAAAACATATAAAGATGTTCTCTACAGCACATAACTCACACAAATCCTTGGATGCCGTCTCTTCAGATGCATTGCTAAATGACGACGCCATATTTCCGCTGCCAAACGCTGAGTCAGGACTTAACTGTCGTGAATTTGGCAAGAACTGTTGCAATGAGGAGAGCTAAAAGAAGAAATACAATTTTATCACTATTAGTAACAATACACTAAGTTGAGATAATGCAAATGTTAACATGCTTACGAAGACGAATCTGATATATAGCACTATGCATAATATTTACGTTCCAAAAATGTGTATACATCTCTTATAAATACATATGTATACTATGCTTGCGTATACGAACTTGGATACTTGTACGGAACGACCTCACGAAGTATATTTATACATACATATGCATATATTGTCAACAAAGTCAACCTTTCCTCCAAATACTCGCGGCGGTGCGACAGCCCCACACATCGCTTCGCATAAGGTAAATTTTATTAAAGGAAAACTATACCGGAACCGGATACAGCGCAACTGTATAAAAGAAGGCTCAAGAGCTACAAAAAAGGTCATTAAACCTCTATTTTAACTCTATTGCAGTTTTCATATCGTTGTCGCTCGTTACATTACGCAATATCGTTTTTTTTTTTTTTCGCTGTTATTGTCATTGTTCGTCGTTTTAGTAATGGTGTCATGCAGACGGTATTGTTCGTCATTTCAATTCCCTACTGTGGCGTACTTTCTACCGTAAGGCACACTATCCCATAGTTCGCTATTTGCCGTAGTTCACTCTTTATTGTCTCAATATGACAATTACTCATTGTATTACATACTCGTTACTTGCCGATACCATTTCTTACTGTTATTTCAATAATGTTGCTATGTAGATGAAAGTTTAACTAACCAAGCTTGGAGTGTGCCCACAAAGCCCTGCGTAGCAGGACATTCTCCGTAACTGCAACAAAACCACTGAACCCTCACTACGTATACTCTATATCATATTACTTTACATTCATAAGATTCACCTGTTAAATACCTAAAGAAAATTGGCTTCCTTTCTTAAAGTTCAAATCAAACTATCCGACAGAGGCTAAGTGGTGACGAAAGCGAAGTAACAAAAATATCCTTGTTCATCACCTCTCATCTTAACCCACACACAAAAAAAAGCGCTTACAGAAAATATGCTCCGCGCAGTTGCCTTTGTGTGTAGTGGGACAGAGCAGAAGGTAGAATCAGTAAAATTCGCTCAAAAAAAGTCATTTCCAAAAGCTATGAAAATGTAGCCTATCGGGATGAGTTTAAAGAAATTCAAGTGCCCCCAAACGAGAGTTTCACCGAAAAATGAGGTCCGGCATGTGCAACTCTTTCTTCCAAGCGGAATAAGTATGGGTATAAGACGCTGTTTGATAACGGCAGGCTTGGATGAATCGGTTGTAATAATTGAGAGATCAATGAAAAAACTTGAGCTACAGGTGGCCCGCAACCGCTTGTACGATCGCCGATGTAGAATAAAAAGTGCGGTAGAGAGGGTGATTGCATCATACGGATACAGTGTACTCCATATATTGCAAAGCGTAAGGCGGCGAAAACAGTGGCGAAACGGGTATGGCACCCCGTGCCCGTGGAAAAGAACACTTAGCCGACAAGCGTGATAATGTATCAAATACCACTCTAGGCACGCACAGGGCACGTACACATAAAGAGGAAGATTAAGATGTGGAAGTGACTATTCTCGCACAGAAGCGTAGGACCTCGGCAGGCAAAATTCTCCGTTTCAGATCCGTACCAAAAAACCGAGTTTGAATCGCAAAGATTGATACTTCGTGAACACGCGTGATTTTGCATCATACTTTGGATCGATTTTTATGGATCTGAGTTAGGCACACCTCGCCCAAGAAATTTTCGGTGCGGCTGGTCCACATATTTAGTGGACTACAAAACAACGAAGAAAAAACCAAGGGTTAACGAAAGCTGATTACTTAACGATCTAACAATTTCGTTCAAAGTTCGTGCCGATTTGACTATGAGAGTGTTTATTATTTATATTTTTTTTATTTATACAACGTCATCAAATTTTAATTGGGCGGATCCCAGTATTTCCAGCATTCGATTCGTATTTCATATTCTCCTTGAATGGCTCAGAATACTTGTCGAGCATGTCTTCTTGCAGTCTCAAGGATAGCCTGGCTGTGGCATTCCAAAAGGCGTTCCTGTTGACTCGGAAATTGTTTGGAGGTGGAGCATGCCTCCACGCGCTGAGAGAGTGTTTAGCTATGTAAATTGCACGTCAATATGGCTCTTTCAGGCTTTGAAGCAGGCAAAACTGCCAAAACGTTAGCCAACAGTCGTATTGTATTTTACTGTCTACACCGTACTCGCCTTTCAACAACCTCGTGTTCGCTGAATAAGAAATTAACGGTTCTAACCTCCTTCCCAAATTCACCAAGCCTCTCATCCCACTGAGGTAGACAAACTAGTGCCAGAGTTACTTGGCAAGATAGCAGCAATGCATGGCGCCTCCCTCAGAGATTAATCAGCTCCGATAATTTTACCAGCTTACTTTTTTTATTAGTTAAGACTTCTCTGCCTTGAGTTCAAGGCGTCTACTACTTTCGGATTGAATGACTCCAAGACCACCTCATCGCCAAATGTGCAAAAGTATGGCGTAGCATATATTGTAGATAATTCCCTTCGCGTCCTTCCAACGACTTGTCACTAGGAAGTCTGTTTCTTAGCAAATAAAAAAAATCACACGATATATCTCCATAAACTGTGCGTAGTCCACTAGTTCCTGTAGTCGATTCGTTTCATCGCCTCCATCATCTATAAGGTTTGAAAATGATTGCGTATGAATTCGACCGTTCATTAAGGACTATCCTCTTCCATATAAATGTCATTCATTGATCCCAGTCAATTTTTTTTGGAGCACTGAGGTGGCCGAGCTAAAGTCCTCACACTCGGATTTTAGGAAGCAAACTGTTTTCAAGCAAGTCTGGCACTGACCTCATTGTTCCAGCGGGAGGAGAGGCTTGGTGAGTTCAAGGGCGGAGCGAAATCAGCGCATTGTACGCGATGAATGACATCACTACACTGGTCTACACGCACCCTTATCAATGAAACTCTCTAACTAAAAATGTTACACATTCGTAAATATGCAGAAAACTGAACTGAACACAAATAAGTCTTGAATTACAAAAACGATAGCTCCAAATTCATTGTTGGAACTTTATAAGATGATAAACTTAGTCCTCCTTCTCTTCATTAGCATTACATATTTCATACAAGTGGCGCAATAATTTCATCCATTTCGCTCACCTGGTTGTATGCCGCTGCCCAGTCCACAGGAGTGAAACCGCGATTGTCTTTCACAAGTGGATTTGCCCCGAACTCCAAAAGAGCTGCCACAGTATCATGCTCACCAACTGCAGCTGCTATGTGAAGAGGCGTCACTCCATTGATGTCTCTTAAACCAGTCAACTAGAAAAGGATATGAAGTGAGTGACAAGCCTATATTTTATAAATCTACTCCTATATCAGCTAAGAATATTGGGTAAAATCCATTTATAGATAAAAGGTCACTGTACAGCAGAGAAATTTTGGAAGAGAAAAATCACCGTGTATTGGGATCACATTTTTCCAAAATCTTTAAGAGTATGCCTTGGTTACGTAGATAAGCAGCACGATGCAGATAACCGCGGCCCAAGTTGTCACGTTGTCTTAGGTTGCTTTTTATAACAAGTGGCCAACATGCTCCAGATAGTGCAGTCAACGATAACATCCCACAAGTTCTGAAAAACAAATGATGAAAGATAGAAGTACTCTGATGGATAAAACACAAAGAAGCTTAGGGTAACTTCAACACTTGTTACGATCAAAACTGATTCCAACAAAGAAGAAGTTGATCAAGTTGAGTCACCCCTCCACACTTTGAAATCAAACACGATCCTTCCAAAAATTCAAAAAACACTTTGCAATTTCGGAATTGATATGAGGATGAGAAGTGGTCGATAAACACCTACCTTCCTCTTGAGTCTTTTCTATTCATTCCAATTTCAGGGAATTTCTCCAAGACCGACTCAAAGCAATTATTTTTTCCATTTGCAGCGGCAAAGTGAAGTGGTGTCAAATCTAAAAATGCCCGAGACATCACTGATGAACAAATAATTTGAGCAACAACGCATCTTGAAAAACTATTCAATAAGAAAGTGAGAAATAAACAATAACCGTCTTTATCACGCCAGCTGAGGCAGACTTCGGCACCCGGTTGGCTTAACAGTACAACCATGGAGTCGGCGTGGCCTGTTGAATTATTAATATTACTAGCACACTGAAGACAGACCAAGCCAGTTAAACTGTTTCAAACAACGATTCTCGAAAGGAACCATCAAACGTGCCTAGTACTTACCATATTTCATGGCATAATGCAGAGGTATACGGCCTTTCACATCTGTACAAGTGAATAACGGCCTATCTAGAGCTGCCTTCCTCCCAGTCATTGCCTCAGTCTTTTTCTAAAACCATGACTTCATGAAAAAAACAGTTGATCCGTGATTACTGTTCGTTTTGTTCAAATCCGTATAATTTGTAAAAGCTTTACAATGCAGTGACATTCGCAGAAAATCCCGCAAGGATGATGGATCTTTGCAACACTGAACTTTAGCCTAAATTCTTTCTGTTTTGACTGCCACTTGCAGTGGTATGATCTTATAGTATACCCAATATGTGGAGTACTGTGCAAAAACGTTTGCGTCAGCCGGGATTCGAACCCAGATCTCACTCTTTCCTTTAGCTTCAGAGTCGCAATAACGTCGTGCGGAAATAATTAGAACGAAAATGCATCTGGAGACGATTTTGAGAAAACCCACTTCAGGAGTGTGCGAAGCATGTTAAAAAAATTGTTCATTAGACAGTCGTATAACAAAATATTCTCGTAAGATTTGTCATCTACTAACCTGAATATCCGCAAGACGACGAAGAAGCTTAGCCATATTTCGTATAGCAGCTAAGTGAATGGGTGTTACGCCTTGATGGACACCAGAAGTCGGATATTCCATATTCCATTCCATATGTATAAACAACTGAAAAATAATACAAACTGCATATAAGCAGCACTGACTCAGTTCAGCGAGAGGCGACCGCGAGGCATTGTAAAGGCCACATATGCATTCAATCACCTCAAACGAAGTTAAAAAATTGAAGTCGAATGTATGGCGCATCCCTCAGAGGCTGATCAACGCCGAGAACTTTATCCTTTATATATGTACTTGCACATATACATGCATATATATGCACATATGTACATATATGAATATATATATATGCATATATAACATGTATGTTCAAAAGCTTTTCGTGCTTAAAGCGAAGTTATAGTAAAAGCGCGTGGCCGCTGTAAAATATAATTTTATCTTGATTGCTACTGCATTATGGAAGGGTCTTCCAAGGAAAAAAGAGCATTTAGCGCAATAGCCAGAAATTTAAGCTTTCGAATGATTACTAACACTCTTATTAAAGGTTCTTGCCCATTGAATGGTTCGTTTCTTCATTTTCGCCAAATAACAGAAAAGATTTAGGTTGTACCAAAATTCTATTCGCATTTCGACACTGCTCTTAATTCAACTGTTATTTATTTCAAGAGAATGATTAATCAGCAATATAATCGACATCATGAACAATTGCTCAGTTATATGCAACCATTTACTGGGCAAAGATTGAATGCCTTCCTCCTAAGAAAAGATAAAGCTGACAATCAAAGAAGTCGGCGAGGTCACTTTCGAGCTGTTGCAATCTTTAATACGTCAATAACAACGCTAAAATCATGAACGGCGAGCTCGCCAGCTACAATAACGTTGTGATATTTTGATCTTGATCATTGCTAGAGGGAAATTCGTCGCCAGTCAAGGATGCAGTATGATGAAAGAATCATTGATAAAGCTATCTGTAGCAAACAATGGCGATGCTTTCACCTAAAAGCTTGAATCTGGAGGGAAAAGGCAGATAATCACTGAAGATAATTTTTCGAACTATTATTTGAGCATCGCTATGTTATCTTACATGAACAAAGTGAAATGAAAGTCCTTTCACAAAGCATACTTAGTGGGTGAATAGGCATTTCTCAAGTTATCGAATAATTATAGAAGCATGGTTGAAAGAGAAAGAATTGAAGTTATATAACACTTGGAAACATGTTCCTTTTCACAACAATGTGCTTTTCTCGTTGAAACATAGATGATTTTTCGATACATGGGCATTCTCTTAACTATAAAACTTTTATAGGAGTCTCTTCTGCTTTTTATCATTCGATCACAATAATGTCCCCCCACTACCTCAGATTACCGAACAAGTTCCCATATTTCCATTGCAAGGCGTGATAACAAAGACTCCCGCCGCGCCTCGCCACCGCACACACGGCGCGCCGTCTGAGCTAATAACAGCTCAGATCGTTGTCAACGTGTTAAATTTTTTCTCTCAGATATGGTACTTCAGGACGTGGTGGAGATAATGATCCGAGAAAGCAATATCAGGGCTACATAGTGGACTAGAGTTACCACGGACCACCTCACTTTCCCAAGAATGTAGCGATTCGATTTTCCAATGTGAAGTGGTTGCTGAAATATCACTTTATTATAGCCCATTGCATATAGATAGCAAGCGATGATGGTGCTATGGCCGTACTAAACTGTCTTCCCAAGTTATTGGAACATTCTGTACATACGACAGCTTCTGACAATAACACAATTCTCAAGGAACAAAGTGAACAAGAAGTAGAGCAACAAAGGAAATTATGAGATAACTCAATATTTATGTTTTCTTCTATATATATATATATATATATATATATATATATATATATATATATATATATATATGCACACATATAAATAGTCATATATGGGAGCCGGAAACGTAGTGGTTGGTGATGTAGTGCGTCAGGAAGCCATTGGACAAAAGAGACGTTGTTTCGATCTTCTCCCACAACACTACTAACAGTCGGTTAACCCTTTAAGGGCCATGGGAGTCATTTTACGCTCACTGGCGACGTCAAATCTTACTCAGCTATTGTAATGGCGGCGCCGCTTGTTTATTATCGCTAGTCCTCAAAAGGTTAAATGAACGCCTAGAACGCCTTAGCTAGGAAACCTCGATGATTGCAAAGAGAGTCGACTCGACCAATTTTCTTACGACCATCATAATGAAAACGAAATCCTGAAGGAGAAGTCGAAGCAACACGTGAAATGTTCGTAGACCTTTGTGGAGAAAAAAATCATAGAAACAAACGAATTCAAAAAGCGCTGAGATTTGCACACAAAATTGCGATGACGGGTCGTATTCAAAAATGTAATATTCACGTATGTATAAAGAATATATGTAAGAGTGGAGTGGAGGAAAACGAAATGTACACTCACGAAAGAACACAACGACTCGTCACCGTTGTAAGCAGCATAATGTAGCGGATAGAAGCCATTACAATCCTGCCTATACACACATTTCTCGTCCGCATAACACAACATCTGAAAGTTTCAAAAGTCATCAAGTATGAAGCACTACAGAAGACGTTAATTCAGAAAATTCTTCGCAGCAATCATGTCAATCTGACTTTATTAGGTATAACGGATTTATTCGCAGTAATCTTTTCAAACATTCTTCTGGTTTCACTCTCTTTGAAAAATTCAGAACATATAAATATGAAAATCTCTTAATTTCGGAAGGTAGTTAGAAACCTCAACAATAGAAGTAGAATGAGAAAGAACAGCAAGATGAAGTGCATTTCGGCCACGTAAATCTGGTTTATCCACTTCCGCTCCCGCTTTCAATAGGAGCGCTACCTAAAAATTCTGAAAAGTTGTAATTAAGCCACTGATAAGACTGGACCGTCTGAGCTGCAAGAAACTTTTATATCTCAACAAGCAAAAAGCTTAACTGAACAGTAACAAATAACGATATCACAATTCTACCATATTATCAAGTCCTCTTGACGCAGCTATGTGCAAAGGAGTGAATCCATATTTATCGGCGACATTCACTCCCGCTTTGTATTCAATTAGACAATCCAAAGTATACGCTCTGAAAGTTGAATTCTTGAACAATGTTTGCATGGCTTATTATCTCAGTGATGCTTGTAGAATAGCAAAACGACGTGAATTTCGAATAAAACAACATAGCCAAGCTTATAAAGCGACATCTGACCGGCATTCGATTGTTCTAAAAATATCACATAGTAAAACACACCCACTATCCGCAATGCTATTTGCAGCAAGATGGAGTGGAGTTCTTAAACACACATCTTTTGCCTCAACATCGGCACCCATTTCTAGTAGAGTTTGGCAGACCGGACGAGATGAATTGTAGGCAGCTAGATGAAGCGGTGTCAACTCTCCTTTCATCCTCCTCAAAATACACTCATGAAATACAATTTTTCTATACCACATATGTATTTATTTTATTTTTTTATATTTATTTAGTTTATAATATAAAAGTGCTTTCTTTAGCCCCTGATATTTCAGTTACCATTCAACTTATCGTGTAAATTATAAAAATGATCCTCACATAATCTATGAATAGAAGGCGGAACTTCACGAATGAAACATGAGAAATGATAAAATAGTAGCAAAATAAAATTTTATAGGAAACTTACGCATTCACGTCAGCACCCGATTTGATAAGGTGCTTGACAACAAGTTCATGTCCACCAAGCGCGGCACAATGCAGTGGTGTCGCATTATTGAGGGATCGCGGATCAACCTCTGATCCACCTACAAAATCTGTCACATGGTTTCAGTCTTTGTCATGATTAAATGTATTACGAGTTTCGAACAGATTTCATCAAAATGTATAGACTGAAATTATGACCATCACCGCCATTCCCGATTTTCGCGATGTACCTCAAACTTGATTATAAATACTCAGTATACCTTTTTATATTGGAATTCTTGACAGCCGTGAAACACGCACTACGGAAGTCATTAGAATGATGCCTTTACGTAAGGCGACTGTGTGTGACGAGTAAAACCTGCTCATAGTTTTTCCCCAATCACTTAACACTTTCATGATAATGTGACAAACTTTTTCCTGGTTCACATGGATGAAGAAAAGACTCTTCCTGCAATTCTTGAAATTAAATGTCAGTTGAAGGTATGGAGAATTTATACAGACGTAATTCGTGGAAAGATGTCTTCCTAGTAATTCGCCATTTGACTGTTTATGAAAAACCTCATTCTGGATGAGACCATTTCGTGGGAGAGAGACCACTCCTGTTAGAGGGTGTGCAGTGCAAATTATGGCCAGCGAAGAGACGCAGAAACACCTCTGAGTTGACACTGATTTTGACATTTCGAAACGAGAGAGTTTTTCGCTATGGTGAGACGGTAGGTCATTGAGAAGACTTGTTCAGAGTAGATGGGTCGTAAAGCATCCATGCCTCAAAATGGATTCTTTTCTGTTAGACGGCGGCAATTGAAGAAATGACCACTTCTGATGTACAAAAACTTACCATAATAGTGTTAGTGATTAATCGAAAGCCCAAATCTTTGGTTACTGCAATACTTAGCCGTTTTTTGGAAAACCTTTCATGACCCTGTGGAAAAAAGAAAACATTTGTGTTTCGCAAACGCATATTTCTTGCAGAACAGAACTGTTCATTGGAAATATGAGTAACCATTCATTACGCAAGTTTCGCTTATGCTTATTTCAATGCTTTGCTTATTTTTTGGAAAGACCGATTCACTGCAGTGTAGCAAGGAAAAAGAAGTTGAGTTAACACACGCGGCGCATTTGCTTGTCGGCTAGTACGCATGTGCGGGCCGTGAAATTCGATACGGCGATCAACCGACCGCGCTGAAGCAACTCACATGTGTAGCGCAATATTTGTTACTGAATTTGAGATTTTTTCCGCTCTGAAAAAAATTTCAGACAATGCGACTTTGATACTCGAACATGTCCTCTACATTTTCATATATTTTTCGTGCTTTCAGCGAAGTAGTAGTTGAAGTGCGCGGTGGGTGTTAAACATAATTTTATTTTGCATGCTACAAAAAAGGATCTCTACGAAAAAAGCATGTAGTTTTGTAGCCAGAGATTTCAGCTTCAGATTGGTTCCTAACACTCTCACAAAAAGTTCTTGTCCACCGAAAGCCGCCGTTTCACTTGTCACCGTCAGATGAAAAGAACTTCAGACTGTTTCCACCGAGTACTTTGTTCTTTCTGGAGATCTTATATCTAAGTTTTATAGGTTATCGATTGTTCACGAAAAGTCCCGTAAAAAGCTTTTGTGCACAAAATCAACCCATTTTAGGAACAACAGTAAACAAAAAGGGCCTGATTATGAACTCTAAACGAGCCGCAGTTCTTACGACGTTCAATTCAGGCAAATATGAGGAGATATTACTCCTTGCTCTTTGAGCGTGCCGAAATCTGAAAAAGGGCTGGCGATCTATGCATACACTGGATGCACCACTAACATCCAAAGTTGAAATAAAGCACGTTGAGATTAAGTATGGTGTTATCAGATTTAAAAAGGCGAAGAAACACCTCGCAGACGCTACCTATGTTAATGAAAAAATTGATTTTTTAGAATTTGTGACAGCTAAGCTATCGAAGTTGATATTCTTGTCAAGATAAACCTGCATGGGCATTAATTCGAGTAACTAAAAACTCATATCAATTATCGAAAAGTCAGGTGCATCAACACCGGCTCCAACAAACTGTTGTCTCATCCGCGCTATCGAGCTTCTACAAAAGCATAAGGAAGTTCTACAGGAAGAATCATATCTATTCGTCATCAATAAAGAGTAAAACGCCGAGAATGACCCTAAGAGAACGTCTAAAAATATACTGGAAAGGACGGAAGTGGATGTTGCACTGACACATCATGGCAGCTAAAGCCATTCGCACTAGCTCAGTTTCATGAATCGTTCTATAAAAATGGAACTGTTGATCTTACAAGATTTATACTATGACAAATTGACCACACCAACAATCTAAAAGTTTACGTGTCAACTTCCACAACTCTCCTAGGAATACCGAGAATAACATCAGCATCACACAACATGAAAGGGAAATAAATCGGCTCGTCGAAAACTGATGAGTATTGAGAGCTTCTGGAACCAATAAGATTGTCAATTTCATCAACTTCTGTTCAAGCTTATAGAGACATCTATTGAGCAATAGTAGGAGAGTATTTCAAGTAGAGGATGATAGATAATTTTCTGAATATGCAGTTCGGTAAGAGTACCTGAACTACCGCCACTATGTCGAAGATTACAAGAATAATGTGATTGTTTTCCGGCAAATGGACAGTCATCAAAGCCAGAATGTAGATAGAGATTTCCGTCTACTTACAACCTTACCACTTCGCTAGCTCATTCAAATGGGACATGCCATACTAAAGTATGGGGATGAATATTTCGTTATAACAGCTCTTCTTATCTAATCTCAACAAGCTCAATGATAAGCAGCCGTAGAACACTAATCTCCAGCAAAATCAACTTCTTCTTTTCTTTTCGACCATTTTTTTCGCACAAAACAATATAATCTGGTAACATATTTTAAGTTTTTCATTAAGCCTGCTATGGCACTAATACAGTGTAAGACACGTCATGAGAGGCTTAAAATGTGCTATCATATTATCCAGTTTTAAGCGAGATCTCAAAAAACTGTCGAAAAAGAGGGTATGACTTTATACATTTTAGAAACCACGAGCAATCGACTGCGCAACACTCACTGGCCGTTGGGTGATTTTATCACCTAGCGGTAAGTGTAAGTATTTAGGCGTCGATACTTCTACTTAGGGGATATCTCCCCACGAAACTGTCTGGATCCAAAAGCACCGTACAACTGACGAGGCTGTGATGCCAAAGCACGTGTCTTCCACTGTACAAGTGCCATAACAGACCTTATGAAATGCTCAAAATATGCTATCAGAATCAAGTTTTATTAGGTTTTCTTATAAGTATAGCACTTAGCAATTAGCACCAGATTTATGATCAGAAGTAGTTAAAGTCGCTTAGCAACACTATTCAAAGCACACACCATCAGTCTGAACACATCTCCGCCAACTCCCAAGCAAGAAGTCAATTCCGCGCTCATAAAACTTGGCATCCTTAGATTCAAAGAAAATTGTCAATTTTCGACGACAGTGATCGATGTCTCGCAAATTTTCAATATTCAGGAAGCGCTTAAGTGACGTGAAGAGATGATAGTCAGACGGAGAGAAGTCGGAATGTACGGCGGATAATTCAACAACCTCCAGCTCAGTTCGGTCAACTTCCTCTCTGTCACTTCTGAGACATGCAGAATTGCGCTGTCTTGAAGCAGGATGAGATTTGGGCGACGTCAACGTGATAGGTCCGGCCAGATGCTCACAGTAGCGCTTACGTTGATCGTCTCTTTATTTTATTGATATTCTCGAAGTCGGTCTGTGCATCGCGTCCCAATTCGTACTCTTAAAGCATCAAAGTGCGATAATGGCTTCATTGAGCGTTCATAATGCGACAAGTATAGACGAATTTCCACCTAAAGAAATTTCAGAAAATTCTGCACAAACGGTATTGACTTTTTGTCTGAGAGATGGCAAAAATGTGTTGAGGCTGATGGCAAATACTTTGAATATTGTTGTAAAACAATTTCAATTACTTCTACCTAATAAATTCAGTGTTTATTGCTCTAGTGCCAAAACTTATGAGAAGACCCAATGATGTTGGAAGAGGTATAGCCGGAATCCATATAAATGATGCAGTTATCACCCTAAATGTAGTACTGCAGCAAAGACGGGACCATCATTTTCAGAATTTTAAGAAAGAAAAAAGGCCCAATACAATGGAGTATGCTGGATTACGCAACCTCCTACGGCCATTGGAAAGTGATAAGTTCTCGCTGCGTGGAACCAGGCATCAAAGTTGCAGACGATGTAGCAGCTTCGTCCCAATGCGCTACGATTACATAGCTAGTACATCGAGTATTCCGCCACCACATCACCATTCCTCGACGTCATCGAAAGACATGAGTTCGACTGAGCATTCCAAACATACCAGAACTATTCAGTGCCTCTTACATAGTGCGAAAATCAAATGAAATAACACTTTGGAAAAAGCTAACGGAAGGCAACTTCGCTGTCATCGTCACACAGTTTAAAATACTGTTCTCACATACGAAGTATGTGATTACCTTTGTTAAAGAATAAGATCGACAAATATCATGAGAAACGAATTTGTTCATGCACATGCATATTCACCAGGGTTTTGCAAAATCATCGACGCGAAAATCAAATCTGTTCATAAAGACCTGGAAGGAGAGAGAATGTTCACATTTCTCGAGTGAGTAGAAGGAAATGTTCAACTTTCGAAAGACATAAGGAGAGAAAATGATAGGTGACACTTATGATCGCATCACTTCTATACATATATTAGCTGGAGAGGGGATGAGTGGTTGATAACCTTTTGAATACCAGCGAGCGTTGATAGGCCTGTAGCGTCGCGCCGACGCTTTCCCACGAGATGCAACGTCGACATTACAGTATCTGAGTGGTAGTATCGCGCAGCGAGAAGCAAAATGACTCTCATGGTACTTAGAGGGGTATATAACGAAGGTGATTAGGGCATATATTCTCTGCACACTTTTGTAAACACGTGAGGAACGCCTTACCTTGGTTACATCTGCAGATTGCATGGAGTTCTCAATTGAACACTATTCTATGACAGTCATGAAAAGATAAAATCCTTGAGCAACAGTCGAAACAACATGAAACTATTCGAATACTCTGTACAGAATAAGTGAAAGGAAACAAGTCGAGCGCCAGAAGTGCTGGGATACGCATAGCAAATTGTCATAAAGGACCGCGTGGAAATAAAAACTAAAGAATGTATCAGCTAACGATGGTACATGGATGCTGAAATCCGCTCAAGCAGTAACACAGCAATCTATTCACCAAAAATATCCCGCCCAATGTACACGATGATACATTATTTCACATGTAGAAGGATGAACACGTACTCAGTACCAATGAATTAAATTCCGAAAAGCTCGATTGAAGCGCTGTCCTATTCATAACCGTGGATGAAAAACGGCGTTTTGAGTCGAAAAAAAAATATGTAATTAATGACGATGTCACAATAAACATATAGACCAAGAAAGAGAAATTCCGCCATGTCACATGGAGTTCATAAATGATAGGATATCATGTAAAAAATCGAACATAAAAACTGTAACATAAGCAGCAGGATGACGAGGTAGAGCCGCATAATAGATCAAGGAACCAACCTCGAAGCAAACTATCAACTCGCGATACTTTTGCCCATTCACTGGCCAGATGCAGTGGTGTCATGCCGTCCGCGTTTTTCACGTTCAAATCAATAGCAGGACACTAAAATTTCAGCGGAAGTAGTTTTCAAAATATTAACATATATCGACTGACACTCCAATGTATATGTGCCCAGAGCTATTGAACAATTCAACTCTAAACCGATACGTAAGCACTTTAATGATTGAAATAAAAACTGGTACAATTCCGCTATCGCAAAGAGTTTTTCGAAGGGAATTTTTCCGCCGTACAGATAATTTTCCTCAATCTATTAATAACCTATCAAAACCTTGAATCGTTGTAAACCCCAAAAATGTACTTGTTTCCCAAAAAAAAAACCTTCTCACAACGTTGTAGAGATAGAGCTAAGATTTTGCTCCACAAACGACGTGCGCTACCGCATATATATTTCAATGGATAAACTCGTTGCCCAAACAATCACTGACCATTGAATAACGTAAATCTCTGTAAATTAGAAAGTTTACATGATTTCATAAAGGTCTCCGTACAGCATTGTAGCAGAAAAAATGGAATTGTGCTTCACACACGCGCACTTTCCATAAGACGGATCTTCTTCGACAAACTGTTAGTACGTTCTACTTCATTCTAACGGGGAAGGTATGATTGAGCTTTGAAAATGTCGCGCACTGCTTGTCGGCTGGGATGTGTGTGGTGGGTGTGGACCGATAACTCGAAAAATAAATTGCGCTGACGCGATTCACATGTGAAGTGCGATTCTTGTTTTTGAAACCAAGATTTTTCAAAAACTCCAAACGAAACGCATGAATCATATGCTTTTCGTGCTTCCTGAAAAATCGGCGCGGTAGTACTAAAAGCGCGCGGTGCCTGCGAAACATAATTTTACTTCGGATCATGCATCAATGCAGGGCTTAATGTGGGCGGAGGTCACTGACGAGGAGGCCGAAACCTCCGAAACACCGGTGTATGGCCCTGGCGTACCAACCTTGTTTAGGCTAAAAACATTCTTTTTTTTTGCATTTAATTTTGAATGTTTATCACGAGGTTTTAAAACAGTCGATCACATGGATTAATTTTACTTTGAATGTTACAGCGCCATAGAAAAAAAATCTTCAAAAAACAAGGACATTTTTGGATTCGCATTGATTTGAGTTTTCGAATAATTATCATTTTTCTCGTTACCATTTCATAATTATATGCTGCAATGGAAGTTCTTCGTCCAGTAAAAAATATCCCTTCAAGCAACCATTTTCGAGAACGGAATCGTAGTCAAAAATCATTCGAATTTTAGATCGTTTCTATTATTTCCTTAATCTGAGAGCACAAAACATTTTTTGAAGCACTTCTGTTGTCGTCACAGCTCGTATTCCAAACAAGCAAGTTACTGAGATGTGATATTTCACTCAAAAAGATGCTGTGATATCGTCTTCTGCTTAACACAACCTCCGGATCTTCAGCTTATACTGATTACAAATCTTAATTTTTTTCCTCGTGATTTATAAGAATGAGATCATAATAAAAAGGAAGAATACATTGCAGAAAACTTCTGTGGTTATCGAAAATCCACCACAATATACTGAAAGCATTAACTGATAGAATTGTCAAAATTCTTTTTCTAGCAACCTTGTGTAAATCCAACAATTCAAGGAAAAAGCTAGGTTTAGAACACTTGAACTTCTCACCCCAATTAGGTACTCTAGTGGTACAGATGATTCCGAAAGAGAAGCGGAAACATGGAGCGCAGTGGTACCGTCGTGTGCTGCCGCGTTAATGCTACATCCACTTTTGAGAAGCCTGAAGTACCGCAGAAATAATAAGATTGAAAATCTTCGTACAAATAATTTTACGCCGCTTTAAGAATCATAAGTGATCATAGATCCCTTGCGAAGATGAACCAGGGAACGGCGCATCATGAGCCGTACCACTACCGCTAAGCTTTCCGCGCCTCACCTCTCACTCGCCTTTAACTTTTGAATTGCACTTCTGATTTATAATCAGCTCTCTACGTTATATACTTCCAAGTGCTTTTCCTACTTTTGATATATTCTACAACATTAGTATTGAGTACATTTGGAAGATATGGAACTACCATGTTTAACCTTTTCGGGACCATGGACCCACGCCCCTCGCATCCCTAGCTGACAACTCTGGGCGGCCTGCTCCATCTCCTCTGCATCTCTGGCCCTGGCGGTGCCGCTGTTAGACGCAGCACGCTGGGAGTCAGAGATGCAGAGGAGGTGAAGCAGAACGCCCGGAGTTGCCCGTTAGAGATGCAAAAGCATTGGGTCCACGTTACCGGAAGGGTTAATAGAAAACAGCAAGTCTACGACATCAGTGCTATACTTGGTAGACGATACCACGACATGTACTGTAAGTAAAGCACGAAGAACAGATGATAAACGCAGCAATCACATCCAAGTTCTTATTGTACAATTTCTCTCCTAACTTTCACAAGCCATCCCACTTTCCCTCACCTTTTCTTCCTCTTAACTTCGAAAAAGACCACAAATTCTTTGACACACGCATATCACTGGTTTGCGAAAAACATGATCATTTTCAGAATTAAGTTGCGCATATTGAGATTAGTATAACCCTCGAAAACTTACAACTCAATAGTTTTCGAATTTTGTGCATTCTGAACAGCGTAGTGTAGGGGGCTGTATCCATCGATGTCGGTGATGTGAGCGAACGTTGCATCAATCGCTAATAGTTCGCCTTAAGCAGCACAAAATTCTTAATTAACATAAGTTACGCATCTAAATCAACACTTTTTGATAACTAAGATTTCCGTAGAATGTTTGCGCTAAGCAATACGCTCCCTCGAGTGATCACAGGCAGGATTGACAGAAACTGGACGAAGGACAGTCATGCCAATAAGCAGGGTTGCAAAAAGGATTCAGTACTATAAAGCACATCCATACGACAAGAGTCAGCAAAGTCTGATTAGAATATACGAGACCCTGTTTTACCTTCATAAATATGAAGCCAAACATCCCGCCAAAATTATTCACTGCAACCTTCCAGAGAGTCATTTGACGGCCGGCAATGACATCATTTTCGCTTGCCGATGAGATCGTTTTTAGATCACCAAGCATCAGCCAGGCGGAACGAACAATGTTGCAAAAACTATGCTCATGAGGAAGGATGGGCCCTAATGCCTCATTCGCGCTTAGCGGAATGAATATTCCTGATGTTCCAACTCTGTTTACCTAGGTGAGGAACTGATGCGGTTAGAAGGCCGAAACACATGCCTTGCACTATATAAGAGCCATAAAAACTTATGAAAGACTTAAAATACGCTGTCAGAGAGTAACTTTATTCGAAGGACAAAAACAATTTCAGGACAGATCAACTAAGATAAATAATACGAATAAAATGACTAGTCATCATGAATGCTTACCCAACAGATCCGCATGAGATCCCATTGCGGCAAAGTGGGCCACATTTCGCCCGCGACAATCAGTTACAGTGACAGATGCACCTCCCTCTATCAACATGGATAATATTGGAATGTGACCTCCACAAGCCATGGAATGCATAGCAGTGCGGTTTAGGTTGTCACTGAAAAAAAGGGTCAATTAAACCACTGAAAACCACCACAAAAAAATTAATTAAGGAAAAAAAGGAGAAAAATCAACAAGGACCTACTGAACATTCACAAATAGAAAACAAAAATTCAAATTCTCACTTATTCTTCACCTGAATGGACTACGTTAATAACAGAACATCGTTGATGCTCAAAGTTGTAGAACATATTTATTGAAAATTTTCTCTTGAAAAAGCACGACTTCGCGTTGTCGTCACATTGCAAAGCACCATACGGTATTTGAATATAAGTAGTAGAAAAAAATATGACTTGAATAGATCCCAAAAATTGTCAACTTACACAGAAGCCATGTTTATACCAGCTTTCAACAACAACTCAGCAACCTCGGTGTGACCGCGATAAGCAGCATGATGCAAAGCCGTACATCCACAGGAGTCAGGGCTGTCTGAAAAGGAATATAACAATGATTTGAGTTCTGAATTGCCTATGAATATTATCATCAAAAACTCACCCAACATTGGATACTTCTCAGATAACAGTAACGACGCAATACTGGGCACGTTGTGGATGGCACATATATGGAGCGGAGTTTGGAGAAGTTTGCATCGCAGAGTAACATCACAGCCTGGAGATAATATGGTCAGAATCAAAAAATCTAGCGGTTTTTTATGCTTGATGGTCACAAATGACAAAAAAAAAACTCTTCCGCTGGAGAAGAATTTCTCGTAAAAGTATCAGTATTTATTTGACAGTTTGAACCTATGACTACTGCGCTATGTAGCCCTTTTTTTTAAAACGCCTCTTCAACGCTGTAGCACTCAAAATAAAACTATTTACATAGGCCGCGCGCTTTTACTTCTACCTCGCCGAAACGATGAAAAGCATAAGAACGTGAAAAGAGAGTCTTGCAGTATCAGAGTCATACGTTTTATCTGGGATTCCTTCCGAAGTAGAGAAAAAGTCCCAAATTAAGTAAAAATTGCACTCCATATGCAGTGCCAACGCGATCGATCGATCGCAGATCATCGTATGAAATCTACGGTCAATAGACACCCGCCCACACAATAGCCAACAAACAAATGCGCAGCATAAATTGAATTCAATCTTATTTTTCCTGCTACACTGCACTGAGGCTGTCTCAGAAAATAAGCACAGCGTTGGAATCGCCGAAACTTACGCTATTGAATGGTTACTTATAAGTTGAGGAACTCTGTCTTGTGCGAAATATGAGGTGTGAAACACAAATGTTTTTCTTTCTATTACAGCATTATGAAGAGGCTTTTTCAAAAAAAAAAGGCCACGTAGCGCCAAAGATTTAAGCATTCGGATGACTACTAAGAGTGCAATGGGAAATCTTTGTTTAGCAAAAAGGGTCGTTTCTTCATTTGTCGCCGCAGTCTAACACAAAAGAATCATCTAGTGCTATGGTTCTCAATGACCCTCAGTTAAGGCGGTAAATTTGGACCTCGAACTTGATTTCGAAATATCAAGTATCGCACCCATATCACAATGATACTATTAGCACTCTAGTATCCTCTAGATTGTTATAATCTCTACAAAACAAATACAATATGTTGCAAGTATGATTTCGGATCATATCAATAGAATAAATCCTATCTTTATCGGAACTTAAGAAATAAATAAATCCTATCTTTGTCGGAAATTGGGAAATAAATAAATCCTATCTTTATCGCAACAGTGCATAAAAAAGTTTTCGATTAACTAGTACTTTTGTTGTCAAGAACAAGCAGTTATTTGCCAACTGATTATCGTAATAATAAATAAAAGCACTAGTATATGATATCTCCAAGATGACCTACCAAGTCAGACTACTATATCGAAAATACAGTCAGTAGAAAGGAACAGAGCTGATACGTGCAGAACGTAAAAATCTTTTCTAAGGCATTTTATTTATATTGCAAAAGCGACGAGGTACACATGTCAGTAAAGTGTTGAGATGAGACAAGTTTATCTTCCGGATTCTAAGAAGCATGCCTGGCTTATTCGTAGTAAGAGGTCTAAAACGCAAGCCTTCACTGGGCTACATTCAAGTTCAAGAAGGCAGAGCTTCTTCATCGAGCTACCATGGCTAGTAGTGGCCTTTACACTGTCAAACAGTTCTCATTTTTGCTCTATTGTAATCCATAAGAACTTTGGCTAAGATTTTGGAGAATATGAACTTTTAAGCAAAATTAGTTGTTATTCTACGGTGCCTCGGCTTCTACTTTTGTTGTAACGTGATTTGGAAAATGTGTTAAGACTGAATTTGCAAAATAAATGGATAATCAAAGAAAAAAAGCGCTTCATATTCTATAAATGAGCTTCTGTCACAGCAAAATGCCTAAGAATAAGAGAAATGTACCTTTCTCAATGAGAAGTTTAGCTACAGCAAAGTTCCTTGAAGGAATCGTACGATGCAGCGGCGTTAGTCCTCTCGAGTCTTGCGCATTTATATTCGCACCACATTCTGGACAAAAAGGAGAAGATTTTCGAGCAGAACGTCAACCAAAAAAAAATCATATTAGACAGATGAGCACAGATAACTACCGTTCAGCGGATTTAGACTGATATAGCAGATAAAATATAGAGAAAAAGACACTACAAGAATACTGCAACTACCCCGGAGAGTAGAAGCTAAGGAAAAAAGGCAGAATTGGCCAACCAATGAGAATTGACGCTATTGCCACATCTCCAGCAAAAGCCGCATAATGTAATGGCGAGTTCCCATTAGAATCCGACTTGCTGACGTCAAAACCATCAAGGATCATTGACTGAACGGCCGATTTGTTCCTCGTCAGTATTGCCGAAATCACTTCATCCTGAAATTGCTGACAAATAGATAAAATAGATGATTATGAAAAGATATAGTAGATGAAATACAGTGGCAGTAGAAAGAAAGAGAAGAAAGAAAGAAAAAGAAAGAAAAATGAAGAAAAAATATGAGAAACTATACGGACTACAAGTGGCATGGTCCAACACATGAAAAAGCTAAATCTTTACTGAAAACTCAAATAAAGACAGCTTGAAGATCAACCTCACATGAAAATGAGGTTTACCAAAATTTTCTCCATGCCTTTATTGTTATTTACTACTTCATTTTCCTCTAATATTCAAAGTTATCAGAAAAAAAGGAGTAGTAAAAAGACAGCAATAATGGATAAGATGCTTACTTCAACATCCGATATCATCTTGATACAGTTAAAGTTTTGCAGAACACATGGCTGAATTGCTCGTCGTCGTTCTAAATCGCTTTTCGAGTTACAACAATCTGGAAAAAGTCTTCTCTCAAACCTTCTTAGATATTGGGTCGTTCCACAAGTCTTGGCACTAGAGCAATAACCATCAATTTTATTAACCAGAACTAAATAAAACTGCATGATTTTGGTACCGCTCAATTGCGCATTTTCTTGCGAACATTTTGGTATGCTACTTACCTATACTCACCTTGAGATGGAACTCTCTTTGGAACAGATTCGCTTCCTACGAACGGACGGTATGCACGGGAAAATGCTAACGAAGCGGCGCGCCAGATCAATGGAGCTTGGGGAGGCGATACGCTTACGGAAAAGGCGGCTAAGAAGCGGTTAATGAAGTTCAAAGCCGGAGAGAACACTCTGGAGGATCAGTCGCGCTCGGGCCGTCCACAGGAAGCTTCATTACTTTTTGCGCGCCGCTTCACTAGCATTCTCCCCTACATCCTGTTCGCTCATAGGAAGCAAATTTGTCCTACGACAGCTCCATCTCAAAGTAAGTATAGACAAGTTATATACCAGAATGTTCGCAAGAAATTGCGCAAATGTATAATGTTAAAATCATGCAATTAGGATTACTTCTGGTTAATAAATTTGGTCTTTATTTCTTCAGTGCCAAAATTATGGAAGGATCTGTTGTATGTAAATGTATAATGAATGTGATCATACGTACGTATATATATATATATATATATGTATATATATATGTATATATATGTATATTTATACATATATATGCCTTTACTTCGAGTGCTTTGTTAAGACCAAGCTCAAATGTCAATAGATCCTTTCATTATCAAAGGCACTCGACATAGAGGTGGAATATGATAAAAATGCGAACCAAAAAGCAATCGAGTGTGCAACATTCTGTGCTAGGTGAAAGTTTTACTTGACAGAGTGTATAACGTTCGTCTTCGAAGACTCTCTGTAAAGGTGTAGAGCTCTCGAGAGAACTGACTATAAAAATATCGAAAGACAACGGGTTCTGCCCGACTGACGAGTCTGTAAGGACGAAACACGTGTCTCGGGCTGTACAAGAGCCCTTACCAGACCACATGACAAGTTGGCTCAAATAATAATAAAAGGATATATATATTTACATATATATATATACATATGCACACGCATATGTATGAATATACACATGTGCACATATATGTAATATACATGTGTGTATATGCAAATATATATGAGGCGCTACAGGCACTCAAAACTTTAAGACTACAAAAGGAGCCTGATTATCATTTTTTGAGCCACACATGTCAGTGGTCTATCAAGAAGGGCTGACTTATGAAGCCCGTTACACGTGTTTCGATCTTGCGAACTCGTCAGTCTGGCAGTTACCCTTTCTCGTCTTTTGCTAATCTCTGTGGGCGCTCCAGTCATGATATATTTAATTCACCAGCCAAGAGCAATCGAGTGTACAACACTCTATGTTCGGTGAGATTTTCACTGGACATAGAGTGTAAAACGTTCGTCGTCGCTAACTCTTAGTGTGGGGACTGGAGCACCCCCACGGATTGGCAAAAGACGAGAAATGGTAACTGCCCGACTGACGAGATCGTAAGATCAAAACACGTGTATCGGGCTCTATAAGTCAGCCCTCCGTGACAAACCACTGACATGCATGGCTCAAAAAATAATTGCCAGGCGTTTTGAAATCTGAGCTTGCTCTAAAGAAAACACTCGAATCGAAAGATATGATATATGAAAGGAGCATTTTCAGCAAATACCACAAAATCTCACCTACCTTAGTTGTATTTTGAATAAACCACCACAGTATCACAAATTGGGCAACATACAGAGAGAGACTTTATATTAGCGAAAATAACAGTGTTATTTGCAACTCACCACCCCTGTTCTTGCGGTATGCGGTGACAACTCGTCCGGGAAGACGACGTCTGCGACGGCCGCACGTCATCACCTCCAGCTAACCTCTGAGATCACGCGCGCGGCCATGGTTATGGTCAGAAATAACCCCGTAAGAACATGATTAGTGTGTTTGTGCATGAAAATCATCGGATTACTTTCTGTTAGCCAATTTGACGGGAGCGGGATGGTGAAGTGGTTAGTGATGCGGTGACCGAGGGAGCGAAGGCGCTCGTTCGATCCCCTTCCCTGAGACTCTCCTGCAATCAATCTCAACGAGCGCTTTAGGTGATTCCATAGCCCGGCTTTACCCAGAGTTTCAAGCAGACTAGTCTCGATCAGCATTCTGCGGCATTCCTCTGAATCCTTTAGCAGCAACCGAGGCAGCCACGTGAAATGCCCGAGACCTTTGTGAAGGGTGATGGCGAGGAAATGAATCGAGTACAGGTGGAGCTGGGATTCCTACAAAAAAAAAAAACTGTGCTGACGAGTCGTGTTAATAAAATAGATAAATAAATATCAACTTGGCAGGAGGCCATCAACATCTGTTCTGAGTCTTCCGTATAGAAACCGGATGATCTTCGTCTTGCTTTTCGTGAATTGGACTAAAACAATAGCACACTGCGCATACGATTTCATTTCATCGTTATATCCCCCCAAACCCTTTAGGGACGGCAGTTGATCGATCACGCGGCGCAACTCGCAAGAGGCACGCCATTTACGTTAATGAATTGCGGTTTTTCCTCCATTTGGAGAGGTAAAACCCAAAGTTTTTCTCGTTGCTGATACTCCCTGATTTCCTCCACTTGGTCATATGTTTTTCGTGCATTTAACTTTTCTGTACCACAAAAACTTTGAGTGCGAAATGTAATTTTCTTTTCTTTCTTACGGAGTTCTGTGACAACTTCTCAAAAACCAATTACAGGATTGAAATTCTCGAGATCTGGGCTATCGAATGACTACTAAGGGTTTGGCAAAGAATCATGTAAAAACCCCAGCGAAGCAAATAAAGCAGCTGCGTGTGAAACATAACTTTATTTCTCCTCCTCCAACGTAATAAAAAGGCTCGCCGAGATTTAGGCTTTCGGATGATCACCAAGTCCCTAAGAGAAACGTTTTGCGAGAAAGGCCTTTGAACGATCATGTACCTCAGCTGCCACAAGTTATACGGTACATCTGGTACCTCGCCGCGCGACGTAAAATCCCAGTCAGCTACTGTAATGGCGACGTCGTCTTGTGAGAAAGCAGGCGGACAGCCGGACATGCATACGCAGACACGCAGACACCGCCTTCGTGGACTGCACAGCTAGAGATGGCGCAACGCCGCCTGCCTATCAACGGCGGTCCCCAAAGTGATATAGGGGATAGAAAATGAAGTTTTTGACGTTGATCGCTTCCTGACGGACACGCCACGGACTCGACTTTATCAAGCGTCGTTTGAATGCGCTTATCTGACTTTTACAATAATTTACGGTGGCCCATCAATGTATCACTGTTGTTATCCTTCGAGGCAATTTTTTGCTACTTTTGGCATCCACTTACCAACCCAAGAAAGATGGAAGACTCGATGAACGGATAGTGGTTAATCGAACCAACTACTACTGTCCACTGCATTCTCCCGCTCCTCTAATCACTGTGCTACACGCACTCGTACTTCCACTGCTCTATAATTGTAAATCAGATTACTTTAAAATATTAACTAAAGTCCATTTCCGCATTGTGTTATGGAAATCAATGGCGGAAAGAGAAATTCGGAAGCTCTTCGGTTCCTGCTCGTTATGAGGCGACAAATGAAAAACCGATCTCATTCGCTGGGCGAGAACTTTTCATAGGAGTGTTAGCACATTCGAAAAGTTTAGTTGCTCCAGTCCGACCTAACCGGTTTTTGAAAAAGCCTTTTTTTTCAACGTCGTTACTGAAGGAAATTTCTTCCGTTGCAAACGCGCATATTGCTCGCCGGAAAGAGCTCTTTCTTCGCACCACTAATGATCATTCGATAGCCTAATGTTTGCTTATTCCAATGCTGCACTTATATCGTGGAAAGACCGTTTCTCTGCAGCACAGCAGGTAGAGGAAGTTGAGTTTGCATGTGCGAGCAAGGTGGTATTCGGCCAATTCACGTGCCGCTTGATAAGGTGGCACATGCGCTGGCGCGAGCAAATGAACGTCGGCAGTTAAGTGGACTTCTTGCCCAACTGCACGTGAACTGGCTAGAGACCAATCAGCTTGCGTATGTGAATTCAACTTATTTTCTTTGATGCATTGTGGAGAAACGGTCTTTCCAGAAAATAAGCACAGCGTTGGAATCAGCAAACTTTACGCTATCGAACGATTACTAGTAATCTAAAAAAGGAGCTACGTCCGGCGAGAAATACGCGCGCCTGGGACAATGTTTTTTTTGGATTTTATTGCGTTATGAAAGCGTCTTTTCGAGAACAAGCCACGTGGAGCTCTAGCCAAGAATCTAAGCTTTCGAGTCGTTACTAACATTCTCATGTAAAGTTCCTGTCCAGCGAATGAGATCGGTTTTTCAATTATCGCTTCATAATGCACAAGTACCACCAATTTTTTATGGATCACCACCTTTCGAAGTGCTGCAGCATTTCGTGGCGCAGAGGTAGATGTGTGGCTTCCTGCTCACACTATAAGCTGTAAGCCCTAAAAAGATGAAGCTCTCGGCTATGATCAGTCCCTAAGGGACACGCCATACATTCATATCTGGCCTTTACAATGAGTCAACGCAGTGGCCTACCTATGTATCAAGACGGAACTGCTATCCTCCCGAGCAAGGCTGGTACCGATTCATCGACCCGGAAGGATGGGTGGCTTGGTTAGCTATGAGCTATGAGCGCGAGATCGGACCATGGACCTTGTGGGCGGCGCACAGTACCTTTAACCACTGCGCCACATGCGGTCTCTTTAAAAGCCACTTTTGTAATTTTGTGGGAAGAATGTTTCCTATGACGACAACTAGACTCTGGCATTCTCCTACTAATGACGATGAATTCTTGAAAACGACTAGTAGTTCGGTCATTCCACTCTTGTGAACACGATCGACGAAAAAATCGTCAGCGTTGACCAAGCCCATGAGGGATACCCCATGCATTTGCCTTTGATTACTAACTTCATTCGAGGTGATTGAGTGCATATCTGGCCTTTACAATGGCTAGCGATGTTCTACCGTTCTATCGAGTCACTGCTGCTAACCCCCAAGACAGGTCTAGTGTCAATAGCCGAAAAGAAACTGATAAAACGCCTGGTGAACCTTGAGCGCAAGATCGAACCACCGAGCTTGCGCGCAGCGCACAGCACCTCCAACCATTGCGCGAGTCACTCTCTTCCGCCTGACGGTGCTCCGATCTCTTTTCCCGTTCACGACAGCAACGGCAGAATTTTTCCGTTCACGACAGCAACGGCAGAATTTTCCCGTTCACGACGGCAACGGCAGAATTTCCCCATTCACGACAGCAACGGCAGAATTTCCCCATTCACGACAGCAACGGCAGAATTTCCCCAGCGCTCTATTGAGGAGTACGAAACGCCGCTACTAAAAAGCAGGACGTCTCTTTGTTGTCCGTAGCATCGTCGTATTTACGCGTTTTTCAAATTCGAATTTTCTTGGACGTTTTTTCTGCCGTATTGATTCCTACCTTTTATTCAGTTTTTTATTCGCAAAGGTTGGATTTTTTAGTAAACAATTTATCGGATGTAAATCTTAAGTCCAATTCAAGTGAATCTACTTTCTTCTACGTTCTAATTCAAACTGAAAACTGTGGGGATCGTAGAGGTGTAATGCTCTTTTTCCATCCAATATCCGATCGACAACTCGTAAATTTTTGTGTCAGGCGGTACTCAAACCCACGTCTCATTCTGTCCGTGAGCGCTCCCAGGTGGAGTGAGGTGTGGGTTCGAGTCCCGCTGACGCAAAAGTTTTGCACATCACTCTACAACACTGGGTATATCTGAGACATCATACCACCGCTAGAAGCGATCAGGCAATAAAGACTCGTAAGTTCATGATCCTATATGCAGTTCAAACTAAGTTTAGAAAGATGAATAAAGTGGTGCTATGATCGCTCATAAGTTTTGGCACCAGAGTCATGAAACACCAAATTTTTCCAGCCAGAAGTGGCTAAAATTGCATGATTCTTATGTCGCCCAATTGCGCATTTTTTTGTGCATTTTGGTATACAACTTGCCTATACTTGCTTTGAGATGGAGCTGTCGTGGGAACGAATTCGCTTGCTACTCGTGGATGAACGGCGCGTAGGAGAACGGTGCTAGTGAGGAGGCGCGCAAGATTAGTTGAGCTTCTTATGGATGTCCGAGCGCGTCTAATCCTCCAGACTGATCTCTCCAGCTTTGAACCTCTCGATCCTCTTCCTAGCCGTTCTTTCTGCAACCGTATCATTGCCCCAAGCTTCATTAATCTTGCGCGTCGCTTCATTGGGCATTCTCACCTTTGCGTCATTCATGCTTGAGTAGCAAGCTAATTTGTTCTCACGACGGCTCCAACTCGAAGCAAGTGTAGGCAAAATGTACACCAAAATGTTCGCAAGAAAATTTCCAATCGATTGGTACCAAAACCATGCAGTTTTATTTACTTCTGCTTGATAAAATCAATGTTTATTGCTCGGGTGCTACAACCTATGGAGCGACCTAATGGCATCGCTTTATTAATTTTTCAAACTTAATTTGGATTGCATATTTGATCATAAATTTACGACTTATCGTTCATGTATTAAATGAAAAAAGAGAATTGCTCCTTTATGGGCTCCGTTTTCATATCGAATCAAAATGTCGGCTACGTATATAAAACGAATTGAATTCGCTCAAATCCGGTTCATTGAGTCACCCAAAATTCGTTAGATAAGTGCGGTTTCATCCCTTTAGAAAGCGTATTCAAGCACGGATGCTTTCCAGTAATTTGATATTTTTTCTACTTTTTTTTAAATTTTCTTTGTTAAGCCAACAAAATTACTAAAAATCACTAAAATTGCTGCTAAGTTCTACTTTCCAGCACAAACCGCTCTAATCTACGGAATTTTAGGTTAGGTAGATCATGGTTTTTAGCATTCCAGTAATTTCTTTATGTTTATTAAAATCAACGCAAGTATATCTTGAGATGAGTAGTCTTTAGATTACTTGAACGTTATTTTCCTCGTCGTTTTTTTTCCCAAATGGAAAGGAAGAAGTATGGGTCAGCGCAGTGCATTGAAAGGGAAAAAGAAATGCATTGGTTTGATCCCCTTTTCTAACATTTTTCTGATATCATCTGGGAATACCCTAGCATGCTTGTCGTCAACACATCAAGGTGAATCCACGTAATGAGCATTTTACGACATTCGTAAAGACGAAATATTTAAGCAGCGGGCTAATCAACACATGTACTGTTCGAAGGCCTCGGGAACGACATGCGGTAGGAAGCGAATGGAATTCAAGAAGGGATGAGATTCGGACAGTGATTTCTGCTGGCCGATCGTAGAGAATCAAATTCAAGACCTTCCTTCTACTATAGTAATGTTATCCTTTCGAAGATTCCACTATTGTGTTTATCTTCTTCCTATTGTTATCCAGAGAAATGACAAATTCTGTTGTGCCCTATAATACATCTTGTTCTTTTGAAATATTTGTAGCTATTCTTTCTATAAATCTTTCATTATTAATTGAGCCAACTTGTCATGTGGTCTGGTAAGGGCTCTTGTACAGCCCGATACACGTGTTTCGTCCTTACAGACTATTCTATCTTTGAAAAAGTTCCTATTACGTATTTTCTCTTTCCCAGGTACTCATCATCAAGTATGAGTTTCTCTTTCATGGAGAGTTATGCTGGTGACTCTGTTGAGAATGCTGCACAACGGGTCTCAGTTCATATTGAGAACACGATCGACTCGGCTGATGTTTTTAATAAATTGACACAGAACGGTTCGTTTATTCACTTGACGGCTTTTCTTATTTCGCTGAGTGACGAGTCAATTCTTTAGGATCATCTCCAGTTTCTGGTCTTGGAGATAGATTCTACACCAAAGGACACCTTGATTTTGTTTTGAAGCGGCGGATACCGTTGCCGGACGAGTTGACATACCAGATTCGAAGTGAGGTTTCCTTTGATTCATGACTTCAATCGCATCTTTCCTTCCGAAATACGTTTTCTTTAATCTTATAACATGTTTTGAACCTGTTATGAGGTCTGTTGTGGCATACGTAGAGTTCAAGTTAGGTGTTTGAACATCACGGCCTCATCAGTTGCACGGTGGCTTTCGTTTCAGCCGACCCCTTATAGGGAAGAACTCCAGCATATAAAGGGATCGACGGCGAACGAATTACACTGCCGTAAAGTGAGAAAACCATCCGTTGTCCAGTGTTTTACAGTCGGTTGCTTGTACTGATGAAACTTATCATGTGATTCCTTTCTTTTCGACTATTTTGAGGCTTCGCTCATGAAAATATGAAGCCACGAGCAAGTCGACTCTAGAACACTGCGCGACAGGTGGTCTTTTCACCTTACGGCGGTGTGAGTTGTTCGTCGTTGATTTCTTCATGTGGAGGGGTCTCCCTAACAAGGGATTGGCTGAAGCAAGAGGCACCCTACAACCGATGAGGCAGTGAAGTTTGTATTCTTATGAAAGGCTCAAAACATGTCCTCAGATTACATTGTTTTGAGCAAAATCTCGAAATTAGTCGAAAATAGAGGTATTATATACATTTTACTTAATCAATCTGTGAAGATATTCGCGTTTATTCAAGTCGATTGTCAATTAGATATGCGATCGCAGTTCAGTATGGGGCTGTTCACAGAAATCACAAGAGCCTGGGTTGTTATTGACAGTGATATATTCATGTGGAATTATGAAACTAAGTAAGTATCGACAAGTATTTGTTGCTCTTCTTTGAATTCAATCTCTTTTCCCAAGAGAATCTATTGTTTTTCGAGACAGTTTATGCTACCGCTCGAAGTTTCTACTTGCCGTTAATAATGATTTCAGTGAGGATCTTGCTTATTTCGATGCTCTTGAGAGTACAGTTCTGAAGATTGCATTAGTTCGTGTAAAAGCCGATGTATTTGCAGTGAGTTTTACGTCCATCAATTCTTTTACAATCCTTTTGCTCATTATTTCCTATTAGTTTTAGGTTGTTGCAGTAATTTTTGTTGATTTTTTTCAAATATTTGCTCGCGTAAAGCTTTTTCTAGTCGTTCAATGCTTTTTTGTAGACACGAGCGATATTGTTAAAAGGGTATATTGAATACAATTTGATACAGAACATTTTGATACAGTTAAGTAACGGCTGACGTTCGGCGGTATCGTCTTTTTAGAACGCGGAAAAGTCGAATGGGCTCGCAGTCTACTCAGATAAACACTCTCTATTGATCTTTCAGAAATAGGTGATAAACAAATTTCTCAATTTGAAGCTGTTTGCTATGCAAATCAAGACTCGTTTAACATGTCTGCTGGACTGGTAGATATCTGACTGGTTGAATTGGGAGTCAGTTTGACCTTTCGAGGCTCTAAAGAAGGCGAAATTCGCTTCATTACAGCCATTTACTCCTTGAATAGTATTCTAGTTTGAGTTTTATTCAATAACTCCTACTGTTGACGACCTCGCTTCTGCTCAGCAAATAAACATGAATTATTCTTTCTGTGCAAAGGTTGGCAGGTAGCCGGTCCTGGGAATTATTTCTTTTTAGTTTTCATGTAAGATAGCTTGAAGTTTGGTGCTTTAGTCACACATAACGTACGGGTTGATTGTTGGTAACGGTCACAGATCTCTCCCTTTATCCGGTTATTATGGACACCGACGCAGTTACCGGTAAACTTGGTATCGCTATCGATGCAAGCCATTCTTTCAAAGTACGTCTTCTTTGTTTGTATAGTTACTGTTTCTCGATCGATGCATTCTTTTTTGACAGGTTACTCTTGACAATGCTTCGTTAAACGATATTGCATCTACTGGTGATGGTAGGATATTCTTTACTGCCGATGACAAGCTTTACGAGTTTGTTTACGAGGTAAATGGAACGCTTGCTTTTGAGAAAACCAACTCGCTATCAAATCCACCTAATTTTATTATCTGTGAAGGAGTACTTGTTTTTATTAGGGTCCAACATGAAAATTAAATGTATCAGTGTATATGTATAATTAACGTTCCAGTGGATTTTGACCTTTCCTTGGCAGATTTTGACCTTATAAATTTTGTATCAGCACCAAGACTATCCAACCCGATGTATCCATCAAGAAGTGCTGAAAGTGATGTGAAATGAATTCGTGGACAACTTTCTTAGGTATTGCAGTACGTACGTAATAAATACCTTCTACCTGCAGGGACTGATGATTAGATAGCGAGAGGTTGCTAGGGATTCCAGGCTTCATTTCCTTTTCTAGATGTTTAGATCTAGTCCATGATGTCTCTAACGTTTTGAGAACTGGTGGTTCACGCCCTGCTTGGTTTGTGACTCCGAGTTTGAATCAAGTATCGTGTAATGTCATCCGGTCTGTGCCTCCCCTCATGCTTTCTGTTGCAACTCAAACATACCCGAGAAGCCTGGGCAATTTCCCTCAATGAAGATATTAGGATTTCCACCAGTCATTATAAATTGTAAATGAATGATATAAAACTTATTCGCTTCTATTGTGGGTGTAGGTGGTAGTAGTTCTATCATTGTTCATCAGGTTTAGCAGCAGACCGTCTTATAATAGTGCAGTTCTCGACTACTCTTTTTTTGCACAAGTACTTTTTCAAGTTGCTTCCGAGTGGTTTTTTCTGCCTCTACAGATGTCTCTTTGTAAACGTCATCTGAAACGTATCTTTGTTTGTTAGGTTTGATGCACTTTAATTGAGCTGCTGTTTTCTCTTTTCATCAGCTCTTTAGTGCTAGTGAAAACACAATCTAAACTTGTTGTTCGAGTAGCGAAGGTGGCACATGTTCTAAGTCCGTCGACAAGCAATTTGTGCTGTTTCGGTCGAGCTCCCGCTCACATGAGCGAAGGGTTTCGTTGTAAATGTTTAAGTCGTGAACGACTTTTTTTTTTGTTGAGAGATGAGTAGTTTTTCCAGCTTATGACTGATTTGAATCTTTGCCCGCCAACAACGGCTATCAGATCCAATGCAGAAGAATGACAGTACGAAGGCGTCAGAGAGGCCTTATCTTGTTTCTATGTGGCCCATTTTTATAATGGTGTACCTTTAGGAAACTCCTGTGCTCTGCATAGATTTCTTCTGTTTCGAAGAATGGATTTTCATGGAGCAGTGTTATTGAGAGGACTTTAGAATGACGGATTCTTTCCTCATTTAATTCTTTTGGAGTACATCTCATACTATTTTTCCATTCGTTTGCATTCATCCCTTGTAATCTGACATTGAAGTCTTTAACAACGAATTTCTACAAGTATTCATTCACCATACTAATTGGTGAGTATTAGTCAGCGTAATGATCTTCTTCGGCGTGATGTAGCCACACGAAGTATAAACGAGCAATTTGATAAGGAACGACCCCTTAAAGAATGCTCAAGCTAGACTACCATCTGCGCCCTTGAGCACTGCAAACTGCTCAGTTTGCTTCTTTGCTACATACCTTGCGCCTCCTTGGATGTCGGGCGATAAGACAATAAGTGGCAGGCAATAAAATGTTTCTTTTCGCGAAACACTCCGATATTCATCTTTTCTTGATTAGAAGAAACTGTTTTATTATTTGTTAAACATACTTTTCTTTAAGCACAACTCTGGGTGGTTTGGAGGAGGTCGGAAATGTCGCATTGTCAACAAATCGGTCACATTACTTAGTACTCTAATCCCGTTCCTCGGCCCCGGAAGTGGTAAGGTGTATCCTTTACACATCTAATGTTTAACATAAGTCACTTGTATCATCTTCTTAGAAGTCTCTTGTGCGTTTGTAAGCTATAGAAAGGAGATTTTTTGTGAGTATCATGCCGGTGAAATTTTAGTTTGAATTAATACTTTTTGCGTACGTTCTTTTCAGCTGTTAGGTGATATGTGGTAGTTAGTTCTTTCTCGCATAATTACTGAATTGGTTTGAAAAATCAGACATCCCTTCCTCAAGCGTGAATCTATTGAGCGCTGTTCCATGTTTCTGAATATCTCTGAAGCATCTCGTGCAAGCATTCCATATCTTCACTCGTTTTTTTTTGTGAAATCTCTTCTGGACAAATCCTATAGCCGTTTCTTACAACAAGACCACCACTGTGATTAGAAACTCTCTCTACCGCTTCCAAACAAGTTTTTCAACAATAATATGTAACGCTTCTATGTGTTTTGAACCAAAGTTCAAGAAATGACTACTTCCTATATCTGTTGTAGGGACCCTCCAATCATATAATACATCAGCCGAGATTCAGATTTTAGAGGCAATAAACACGAAAAGTGGGGGTAAGGGTCGGTCGACACAAGGGGCACAAGCGATCGTATAAATATATATCTTATGAATCGTAATTCGCATGATATAAATGAACGCGAGGTTCAAGGCACTCGTCACAAAATTGGGAGTAAAAACAAATTTATTGATCTGTGTGTCGGATTTTTATCGCTACTTTTCTTCTGTGGAGCTGTTTTAAAGTGAGTAAACTAAAGTTTCCGGAATTACTTCAGGATCAGATAGAAGAAAGTCCTAGATTGTGAGTACAGAGCGAAAGGCTGCCTCAAATCACAGAAAGAGTGTTAGTATAACAGAAGCACCGGTAGTGCAATTTGTTAGCACGCACTTCCGGAAAGAGTGGATTCGCATTCAATTCTCGTATAAGGTCCAAAGTCTTAAATATCTCTTAGCATCACCGACTATGTGTTTGTAAGATCGCTGTTAAGGGGTCAAATGGAAAGAATTTTGCTGTTTTGATTTGTTTCGAACGAGGATCTAGGTCACCTGAGATCGAATTGCTCTCACTTTGATCGTTCAACAGCTACTTTAATTCTTAAACGTGAGAGCCTACTGTGCAGTGTACCGAGACCAGTCCGTTTCTGGGTAGTCTTAGCCCTTTTTCGTCGTCGAATTAGAGAATCGACAGCTTTTGGATGGGGTGAAGTTTCCCGCCTTGTATTTTGGATTTGTCTTAGACGGGGATGATTTATACAGTTAGATGGCCTATCTGTTGATTGGTTACGATGTTTTAGAGCAAGTGTAATAGACTAAAAATACTGAAAGAAAAATGGGTCATTGGAGGATGATTCTACAAACTCGATGCCTGCGAAAAAAGTTGGTGAAAGGATAAGCATCTACGTCGCTAAAAGGATAAGCATCTACGTCGGAATCAGCTATAATCACCGCCTGCCTTCCCAAGTGTGGCCTATGATTTCGCTCTGGGATGTGCTCATTTTTTCTGTCGCTTTCTATCAAAATGATCTAGACCAATACTTATTTTGGTGATATATGTAAGTTTCGAGGACTATAGTTTCCTTAAGAGTTACATTTGTAGCGTTTTCAAGTACCACATAGATATTTCATGTGTCTAAGTATCATAATCTCTTCATTTGAATTTCAATTTTACAAACAGGATTTCGTCTAATACGACACAGTGCTGTCATGTGAGGCATGTATTATGTAATATCACTTGTATTTTCGTTTGATTTTTGAACATTCAAGCGTACTTCTACCACTTTTTTTTGAGTATTTCAATGCTCCTGGTATTCAAAATTTGACGATCATTCTACAATGACCTTAAATTTTGATGCGCCATCATCCTGTATTCAGATAAGTTTCTGAAGGTCGTTTTATGATAATAGCAATGAATTCAAATTTTTCTACCTTTCGTCACTTTAGTCGTTGACAAATTGTCAATAAAACGAGTCTCGGATATTGTACGTTGGACTAAATGAAAGCCGTCACATCCTTAAACTGGCATAACACTTTGTGGTTAAATTTTTTTGAAATGTAAATCGTTATGCTACCGATTAAAGAGGTGCTCATTTTATTCAGAAGAGCTTGAACAAATAGCAGTGGACCAATCAAGAAATATTCTATATTGTCTCGGAAAAAATGGGTCTATTCAAGTAAGTCTAATTCAGCGTGTTATTTTTTATCAGTTTTGTGAGTGTTTGCCTGAGAAGATATATCTTTTTTTCCCAAGTTAGGTCTTCGATCTCGGAATTGACGGAGTAGAATGTTCGAGGGTTTGTGCCGTCACTGCGGGTCAGATTGCGGTATGCACTTGCAGGCTTAAGGGTGTAGTGTTCTTCAAACAAATCTCGTTATTCTTGCTTTCAGTGTGGCTACATAAGGATAGGTTCTTTTAGAGTGAAGCTCATTTGATGACTCAATATGGCCACGACGAAAGTACTTTCACTAATATTACCACAATTTGTGCTCTTGGAGCAGAACAGTCCAACCAGTTGAATTTGGTGCGTCAACTAGTTTCGACACATTTTGTCTACTCCAAACTTTACATTTTAGGTAGCCATCACCGTGAAAGGTGTTCGAATATACTTTTCTGTCCTGGCACGGAGTGTGGCAATTCCTGGATCACAGGAGCAGTATTTGTCACAAATGTCATGCAAGGTATGCTATGATGTTTGTCGATTTCTTATTTATTTTTCTTTATTTCTACACGGTACTTCTTACATTCTCTTTCTTTCTTTGCATTTGCCATCCACAAAGGCTTTCGAATCTTTTGTGAGGGGTTCGGCTGCTCCTTGACAATTCCTTCATCTTCGTCACATGTTGTCGATGCTGGTCAGTCGAGGAGAGGGCTGACTTCCTTAAATAGCCGTGTTGGAGCGTACTCGCTTGAACTAGAGGGATGAATTGTGTTCAGACAAGTCTAACACCAGTTATCTGGCTCAAAAATGATCAAATTCTTTTTAAGTCTTATGTGGGGTAGAACCGTTGCCATGCCCCTAGTGAACTCCATTTACTACCACTGCACCACTAACCGTCTCCGTCACCGATAGGTGTTTAGTTCAACGCATGCGCATGAGATATTAGCGATCCTCTGCTCAGTAACGCTCCATCTTTATATAACTCTTTGATTCTAGCCACTAGGTGGGTAGGGAGATTATATATCTTCTATTTTAGAATCTCTCCCAGCAGGAAGTTCGACCGCAGTGCCTTCGAGTTGCTCACGTACGGTTTTTCACCCGGTGTTGCGCCGACGTCTATTTATCTGGATACACCACAAGGAGTTTCTGTTGCTTATACCGATCAAAGTACTATCTTTTCTGTTTGAATATTGCAATTGCTTTGGCGAACTGTTCTTTAAAGATTATCTGAATTTCCTTCAATTTGTAACACAATGTTAGGTATCTGTGTTATGGCCACTGCTAATCGCCACTTGGTATGGGCCTTGTCAGATCTTTATCATCCACACAAGAACATACACTGTGAATCCATGGTGAGTTGAAGTTAGTTCTCCATAAGTCGCTCACTTCAGTTGTTTTCATACCTTTGTATCTAGAGTGATCTGAAAGTTGCTGGGAATGTCTGGGCCATAACACCTGTGTCAGATAAGGTAAATCAAGGATCCTTTCCATCGTAGACTTAGTATAGTCGGATTGTTCCGTTCTCCTAGACAGTCTCCTATTTTATTTTTTGACAATTGTGTTCTCTTTAACACATTTTTTTTTTGATAGAAATTTGTTTCACTCATAACTTAAGTATATTTTTGTTTGTCTTGACCGTTATATTCCTCATTCTGAGCTTAACTATTAGGTTTTTATCCATTTAAGGCTCTTCGTTATCAGCCTCCTGAACCAGGTATGATTGCAAGAGTTCTACCTCATTCTTTCTTCCGACAACTGATTGAGACTAGGCAGCGTTTGCTTATTTGCACCAATGAGGTAATTTTCAGCATTTGCAAATCTTTTGTAGAAAGCCTTGCTAATTTTACTCTATTTAAATTCAATTTAGTTTACTTGAAATATGATACGTATGTTTGAGGTGTTCCAGGGAAAAGGATAAGATATAGTTGAAATTGCAAAACTCTGAACCTCAGCAAAGTTCAACTCGCGTTTTTCACCGAGTACGGACGCGTGTTTATCACTGCACTATCGAGGCCCCTGCTATTCTATCACCCTTTCTTCGATGTGAGGTATCGAAGCTGTCAGCAACCATATGTCAGCGGATTTTGTTTTGCAGGGACACGTCGGAGTCAAACCTAGTAAAGCTGACAGCTCCTGCATATCTCCGTGATCTTTAATTCAGAAGACATAGTCAGTACGTTATAGACAGTTGCAATCGTCGAGATTTCGGCCGTGTTGCCTTCTTCCGACCCCGTAAGAATGAAGGACTTGCAATTTGTTCACTCAAACACCTCCATAACCAGAGCAGATAAAACTTAGTACATTAGGATGAAATCGCATGAACAGCTTCTTTCTTATGTATACTGGCGTTTTGATGTTTTATGGTTCACTATGCCATGAAACAACAAAACGTTGAGTTTATTTCAAAGGAAGTGTGCCTGCTCAAGAAAAATGGAAATATTCAATCATAGCCGATTAATCGATAACCGGTCCTGAGATCAACTGAGATGAGAATATATGTTCAATCAACTAAACATTCATATGTATGTATATGCATCCACACGATTACAAGACTCATTGAAGTTTCACGAGAGTACAAACAACCACTTTGTCTCAGTTTCGTCGATCTGAAGAAAGCCTTTGATTCAGTGGAAACAGAAGCGGTCATAGACGCTCTGGATAAGCAGGGCGTCCCTACTCGGTACATAATGATCCTTCGTAAGCTTCATACAGATTTCACGACCAAAATATCTCCCTTCTACAACAATATCGCCATTGACGTAAGAAGAGGGGTTCGACAAGCCGATACAATTTCGCCAAACTATTCACTGCCACCCTACAAAACGTCATGCGAACATTAGAATGGGACGATACGGGAGTGAAAGTTGACCGTCGACAATCAAACCATCTTGGCTTTTGCTGACGATATCGTTCTCATAACACCAAACATCAGTCAAGCGGAACGAATTTAGGGAACGTTTACGAGCATCGAAGATGTTTTCAAGAGGACTAAGAACATCCGACTCCGTGCACACCTTTTCGACTCGACAATTATCCCTGCCCTAACGTATGCAGCAGAAACCTGGTCGCTACGTAAGCAGGATGAAAATCACTTGGCGTTATCGAACGCGCAGTCGGAAGGTCGATGCTAGGAGTATCCCGTATCTCGCAAATGGGAGAAGGGATCTGATGTTACGACCTACGTCAAGGATCGAAAATTAGAGACGGCGTTCTACACGCCAGGATATCTAAAATAAGGTGGGCCGGACACGTGATGCGCTTCAACGGCAACCGATGGACGAGAGCCGTTACCGAATGGATTCCTCGGGACGTCAAGCGTTCTAAAGGAAGACCACCGACCCGTTGGTCCGATTTCTTCACGAAAGCGATAGAAGAAAGATATGATGCTCAGCGAATCCTAGAGCGAGGAGGACCCACTCTGCTACTCTTGCACGCGACAGGGAAAAATGGAAGAGTTGCTGGTACCCGCTCGAGTCACTCGACGATCAAAGGGGCGACAGGTGATACAGGTGGATATAAATGCATATATACATATATTTCTTTTTCACGGTGCAGATCCCAGTTCTTTTAGCATTCAGTTCGTTATTTTTCGTCTTCTTTCAACATCGGAGAATACCGCTATTGCACGTTCCCTTACAGTCTCCATGATAGCCTGCTGCACGTTTCATAGGACGTTCGTTGTTAACTGCCGGAGAGTGTTGGGGATGGGGTTCGACCCCCACGCGCCGCGGTCGTCGGCTACAGGACCACTTTTCGTTGCAGGATCGCATACGAATTACTTCAAAATTTAGCTGCGAGTTAAAAACAAAAAGTAGTACTATAGTTGGCGACTAATCGGCTGAGAAAGTGGAGTCGAGCGAAGTTGGCGGACACGCCCAGCGTGGCTCCGCGGAAACCAACCGGTTGACCACTCAGCGCGCCCTCCCCTCCCTTCTTCCATCATAAAAGATAAAGGGTATAGCCTTCGGCGTTGATCAGTCCTTGAAGAATGCGCCTTGCACCCGTCTTCAATTTTTAGCTTCATCTGAGATGACGGAATGCATATCTGGCCTTCACAATAACTTGCGGTGACCTAGCGATGTATGTCCGTCAGTCCTACTAATTCCCCAGACAAGTGTAGTACCAATTTGCACTCCGAAGTGATGGATGGCTTGGTGAGCCGTGAGCGCAAGATCGTGCCATGGACCTTGTGTGCCACGCAGATCATCAAGCCATAGCGCCTCATGCGCTTCCCTCATTGGTATCGAGGCTTCTGCCGTTAAGTTCAAGCAGACAGTGGTTAGTTATTTCAGAGTCGAAGCATTCCTTTCGTTAGTTGAACGTACCATGAAGGTCTAAAGACCAAACTTGATATTTTCATCTGTATTTATCAAGCTTCCGAATGATCAAAATGTCTTAGATAAATGAAGAAAATGTCATATAACAGTTGAAAAGATGTATCTACTCGACACGCGTGGTTTTTCTGTTGAAGCGTATGAAGTCTTTGGACAGATGAGCACTTTACTGAATTGTCACTAGAATGTCCCTTCTGTGATATCTCATCATTTTATGATGATAATGTCTTTTTTGTAATTCAATTAGTTAAATAAATATCCTTATATCCATATCGGTGCGCGTTGATCTTGATTTTGGTGCATGAAATTTCATGCATTTGATTCGCAACGTGTTATTCTAATTTTTTTGCGCGATGTACGATAGCTAAAAGGCAAGTTTTCTCCATTTTCATATAACAATTGATTATGCCGAGGTTTATAGAAGGTCAAACTTTTGAATTAAGACAATATCTGACAATGCACAGGACATTTTCTACAACCTATTACTAAAAAGCTCGGGTGTTGTGAGATGATATTGTCCTATCAGCATGACTTTATCGGAGTATTTTCATGCACTTATTGATTTAAGGGTATCCATGAATTTGACTACGTTACACCACGTGAAGCTCTACGCGAGGCTTTATTCGAGGGTGGTGCTGATGGTCGAGCGACAGTCGATATATGGCAGCAGTTCGGGGCAACGGAAACACTTGTATTGGCTTTGTCTGTCCTTACTAGTGATGCGCCTGTCGATGAGCGGATTAAGGAGAAGGTCAGTGGAAGAAATTTGCGATACTCTTTGGTAATAAAGAAGCAAATAAAAAACCGATTTCCTTCGCACGGGAATTTCTTATAGGAGTGTTCGTGATCAGTTGAAAGCTTAGTTTTGTGGATGCACCCCGCGTCACCAGATTTTGAAAAAGCTTTTTGGACGTTGTTACAAAAGGAAGGTCCTTGTGTTATTCTAGGCTGCTTCGTTGTTCTATGCTTTCAAGGACGGCCCTGAACTAATAGATGTGGAACAAGTGCATGAACCAGATTCTACATGGTCACCGGGAGATAGCATACTTGAATGGAAGTACAAGATGAGATGTGCGGTTTCTGTCTGTTAAGTGCTTAGAAACCTCGTCTTTAGTGATTTGGGCGGAAGTTAATTCAGTGGCTAGACTTCCCAGTGATTTTTGTGTTGCTCTGAAGAATTTGTTTACGTTTCTAGCCGACGCGTTTCTTTTTTTTTTTTTGCTACTATATTTTTCTTCCACTAGTTCTAATTCTTATGATCCCGTATATGACTTTAGCACCTTTGCAAGCGTCAACTCCACGTTTCGATAACTATTCAAATATCATGGCGTCATCCCCCTTTTGTCCACCAAGTGAGTAACCATTGCTTGTTACTTCCGTTTACGAAAACTGTGGAAAATTTCTATATAGTCGTTTTTGTTCACGATAATTGCTGAGGATACGGTATTTTTGAGTGCTTGCAATTTTTTCATTATCGATCCAACTTTTCAATAACTTGCAGCATATGGACATTGTTACCGAAAACTAAGGTTCTGAAAAAAATTTTTCACAGTGAGGAAACCACTCGCTGGTGGTGGGCAAGGGTACCAGCATTCGCCAAGCCGTAAACACGATGCACTTTACTACTACTTTTCGCGCCTTGTATCTCCAATCTGGAATCACCCTATATGTCGAGTGAAGAATGGCGTGGTAAGTCCAGTGTGTTCAATGTGATGATGAATTCACCAAAATTCTTAACTGACAAGCACACTACGTGAAAGTCTGATAATATATTTTGAGCATTCCAAAGGTCGAGCATGCCCTTTCTATTACTAGTTGTACGTTTTAGCCTTCTAGCAGGCTTCATCAGTAGTACATGCCCTTTCTCAACCGTCCCCTACAACTAAGGGTAGCGGCACCGATCATGTATCATTGCACGTCAAGTGAAGAGATCACTTGACATTGCGGTGTTTTACAGTTGAGCTCATGGGTGGTAAAATGCGTACATTAATACCTGTCTACTCGACTGTTTTTTTGAGATCTCACTTAAATTCAGTATAATCAGATAGCATATTGTAATGGTAGCAGACTTCTGGCAGGCTTATAGTATGCTACCAGATTACATTTGATTTTAAGCGAGGTCTCAAAAACAGTCGAATTGAAAGATATATGAACAATTCCCTGCATTTCATTTTTTTTTTTAGCTCGTTACGTCGATTACTTCCCAAGAAATGGATTGGTTGTCTGCCGAGCTTCGCAAGCTTGGTGAAGTAATGGAGAAATACGGTCTTTTACCAAAAGCAGATTTTATTTGGGAAAATACAACCACTGGAAAGATGAATGGTGTGTATTTAATTAGAAGCAGACTTTGTACTTGTGAAGGTTTTGGTTTTGATGAGAAGGGGAATGTTGGAATTCTATTACAGTGATATAGTTGTTTTAGTACAAGCGTCAAACATAGAACGTCAGTCAATAATCTCGCTCAGGAAGTTGATCGAGTTTTCCGCTGTGAGTAAAGTTTCCTTTATTAATTGTCTATTTTTTAAATCATGATACACATCAACGATGCCTTGTTAGGAAGTCCTGTCGCTGTGGTCGTCTGCAAATTCATTCAATTTAACAGCGATTTCCGCTGGTATGGATCCCGCCACTCTTCCTGCACTGGCTAGTCGCCATTTTTGCCATCTTGTATGTGATGCTCAGCATCTCAACGGCGACCTCATTAGAGCTATGATTAGGTGGTTATAATTTAGACTAGTTCATGTTTTTGGAAAATAATGTGCGGCTTTATTTTCAGATACTTTCTTGGTGATGAAGCAGGAACAAAAGATCTATCAGAGCGACTTCGAACGTTATGTCCTACTTTGTACTCTAAAGTAAGTCTATGTTTGTTATTTTGTTATCCAAGGATCTATCCACTTATGCTACACATATTTTCGTACAGGATGACGCATGCGTTACAAATGCCATGGAGCAACTCAAATTGGCTTCCCAGACTACTTCGGGAGAAGTTCGTCGAAATCTTATTGATCGTGCTTGTGAATTATTTCGGCAGTCCATTGAGAAAGTTTCTCTTCCTATCGTTTGTCGAACTCTGATCGAATGTAGGTTTATGTGTGTAGTTTAAGAAATGGGAAGTTAATGACTGTTGTTTGAGTGAGTGCCTTCGAACATCTAGCGGATTTGTGCCTGTTAAAAGCAAAACGAGACGATCCTAAGCAACTTGCTCTGATGTCATATCGTCACGGCCGATCTGGGGAGGATCGAGAAGTGCAAACGGCAGAAAAACGACGAGCAGAAAGTTACAAGTGAGTAGATTGTAAATGTAATATCGCTCGTGTTTGTTGTTCTCAGAGGAACCTGGAAATTACCTTTCAACTTCTATACGTTTTTCCAACTAGAGCTGACTTTAATATCTGATTATACAACTTCAGAATAAGCTTTTAGAAAATTCATGTGCCATTTGTGTTTAGATGCGTAGTTGATACCTTAGACGAACTCGAAGGGACTTCGTCAAGATCACCCCAGACGTTGGCGGAGAACGTGAGTACATTGTCATTGTATAGCAAATCCCACGACCGACTTTCTTTTGACCTCGGCATCGATCAATACTTGCTTGTTTTTTCAATGAGCAGACTTGTTTACTGCGCTGTTAATCTACTGTAGTTGGCATTAGGCGGCTTCGCGTTCTTCGGAGCCTAGAAAGGTTAAATTCATGCGACCTAATAAATTAAGCATTCTCATAACCTCTACAAGTAAAATGTGTTGTGTAAGTTTTATTGATAGATAAATCATATTTGTAAAATAAAGTAATACTGAGTAGACTACACCTCATTTTGGCTTTTCTAGGCTCTGAAGAAGGCGAAGCTGCTAAATGTCAGTAGTTTTGGTTATACAGTGTAGTAATGACTTCGTGTCTGCTGATCAATAAAACACGAAATTATAGGTAGCATGGTTTACTTATTGCTGTAATGCTTGTGCAGTTTGAATAGTTTGTTCCCTGAACATCAAAGATATTAGTGGATGACTATATTGGTACTTTACTTCCTTGTCATAGAACTAGGGGGTTAGCTGGTTGTCAAACAGCGTTCTAAGGTAAAGGTTTATACCGTAAAGTGGGGTTCATTATGACTGGTGGTCCCCAGTGGTCCAAACTAGAAGAGTTCCATCATTCTAAAACCAAGTATTAACCTTCTTGACACCAGCTGTACTAGAAATGGTACACTGGAGTTCTCGTGGTTTTTTCATCGGGCACAGATTTTTTATAAGACTTCTAGCACTCAATCGATAACTGAAGAATTGGCGGTTTTAACAGTGAGCCTTGTTTCCTAAAAAGGTTTTCACGGTATGCTGTAGCAACAAAAAGAAGGTCATTTTTTGCCTTCCAAATGTACAGTGTGTTTTATGCCTATCATTGCTGGTACTTCTTCTAACCGACTGTCTATTAACCTCGGCATGCTTCAAGAAATCCTGATTTTCTTCTTTAAGCGAAACACGAGGTGTTACATTAATCTTTATTCAACAGCTGACGTTTCGGCAGTTAGCCTGCTTCGAGCCTGGAAAGCTCAAGTTTTTTGCAATCCAATTAGTTAAACATCTCTATTACTCTTTTAAAAAGAATCACCAGACCTAGATTTCAATCACATCGAGCACAAAATCAATTTTAAACATACCACTTTTTGTATGTGTTCCACTGGATCATTCAAGTGGAGACTAGCGGAATACGATCACGTAGGCTCGCAGTGTACTATACCCATCAAAACCCATACCCATCAAACTTATATACTGACTAATATCACGGATGATCACGAGGCATTCCTCCCTGCGGTTTATAGTCCATCCATAATCCAAAATCCAATGTTAATCCAAAACGCTTCCAAAATCTTTCGCGCTGATGTTTTTTGTTCCTGTGCAAGGATGGTGACCTCTACATCAAATCCTCCGCTATGCTTTTGGGCTCTACGCATACCTAGCCGGTGTTTTTTTCTAGTATGGCGCATGTCAGCTAAGTGTTCTTCTATGCGTTTGCCGGCATAAAGCAGCCTCCCGTTTCGCCAATATATATCTATCGCTGCATGCTTTGCAAGATATTAGGTAGACTGTACCTACGCTCATGCAATCACCGTCTCTGCCGTTAGGACATATTTTATTATCTTTCATTATGCAGAGACGATCATATAAGCGCTAACGGACTAATTGGCCCCGTATAGTATTTGGTGGTATTTCAATAATAGCTACCGATTGCTTTAACATACTCTCTTCAGACACTTTTGATTAGCTGTGCTTATTTCATTTGAAAGGACAAGAGGATAAACGGGGTTTTTCTTCCCATCGAATTTTCGTTCGGAGGCGTGTTGTTTCCTCTAAACCTATGCCGAGGGGTTACAAGTTTGTATCCATTAGAAGTGGCTATTTCGCGAGCCAGTTTCACGAATTCTACTCTGTGCTCCTCCCCAGCACACACATTGGCGGCTGTTCAAAACATGTTTTTTATTGAGGCCTTTTTCGTATGTGATAGATGTGAAAAGAGATAGTGAACCAGAATATTCTTGTTACTTGGTTTTCGGTACCAATTTGTTATGTAGCCGCTCTCGGTTAAGTTTATTTGCACGTTCAAGAAAGGGAGCCAGTTATCTTTTGGTATCGCACGGTTGACTTATATACTCTGACTGTTCATTCAGCAACCTAAAACAATTATTTAATTCCTCTTGAGTGGAACAGATAACCAAACAATCATCTATATACCTACGGTTGAGTAATGGCCGGAGATCCATCACTGGTGCTTTCACTTTCGACACAAAGGCAATAGCCAGGCTAGGTGCCAGTTGCTGCCCCATTGCCAACCCTCTCATTTGAGCATAATAATTATCCGGACCATCTGAAGATTAAGCAGTTCAGGCATTCCTTTAATAGAACCATGAACTGCTCAATCTACAGGCCATACATGTTAACAGCTTCTTGGTGTTGTATCAGAAGTTCGTATGTGGCTTGCAATGGAGAGTCATTCGACACGTTGGTGTTGAGAGCAGTGACGTCGAATGACTCCATTATGTACGCGTTGTTCGGATTGGCGTTTCGTAAACGGTCCAGGAAACAAGCAGGACACGATGTACTCAGCGATAAATATATTAGCGAAACGGGTAGGCCGCTGTATGCCCGCAAACGCATATAAGAACATTCAGCTGACAAGCGCCACAATAGACGAAACACCTCGCTAGGTACATATAGAGCACAAAAACATGACGGAGTAGATTTTGACATCGAAGTCACCATCATTGCGCAGGAACAAAAAAACATCAGCGCGAAAGACTTTGGAAGCGTTCTGGATTAACACGATCAATCCAACTATAAACCGCAGGGAGGAATGCCTCGTGATCACCCATGATGTGAGTCATTATGTAAGACTGTTGTTTTGATGGGTAGAGTGCATTGCAAGTCTATTTAATCGTCCTCCGGTGATCTCCACTAGAATCATCCAGTGGAACACATACAAAAGTGGTGAGTATGTTTAAAATTGATTGTGCTTTACGCGAATGAGATCTAGATCTGGTGATTTTTTCCAAAGGAGTAATGGAGTTGTTTGACTGACTGGATTGCAAAGAACTCGATTTTCTCAGGCTCCGAAGAAGGCTAACTGCCGAAAGGTTGGTTAGCTGTTGAATAAAGATTAATGTAATACCTCGTGTTTCGCTTGAAGAAGAAAATTAGGACTTATTTTTGCTTTATTTTTTTCCGCTATAACTCGAGAAAAAGCTATTCTACATCAGATTTGGCTTCAAAAAGAGCTTCTCAGTGCACTGTAGCAATGACGGAGAGAAAATTACATTTCACTTTCATCGTGTGCTCTGTTCTCCGCTGTCGTATGCTTGCTTGGCTTTTCAGTAGATTTTCAGCGGTCATTTGATCGCTCAAAAAGTGACTATTCTCATTGTGAATTTAAATCTTAAAATCTTTTCGTACTGCGCTATAGATTCGTTTAGAAGATAACGCTTCACATTCGGAGTAGTTCGCCTGTCGCTTGAACATCGCAGCGGGTTCATTGACTTTTGTTTGGTATGGTTCTTATGTTGTAGACACTTTATGGTCAGCGAAAGATGAAGTATCTCTGCAAATACTTCTATAAAGGTCTACTAATAAAAAGAAAACTCAGGTGTCTCAAAGACCTACACTTTTCAACACGAATGCACATCAGTGGGGAAATAACGCATTTCCAGCTTTTGTCGCACATTTTGTTCTTCTTCTTTTTTTGGCGGTGAATATCTATCAACTTGTGAATACTGTAGGGAATGAGAAAGTATCAAAATTGGATGATTCATATCTTAGTATCGTTTGGAACACCCATCACAACTGGTGGAGTGTTTACAACGGAATGATTACGTCGCAGTCGAGAGCTTTTTTCTTCCACATATAGGAGTTACATATGCACCAAAAGCAAATCATTGTGTAGAAGAAATTGTGGGTAAATAACGAAAATTGCGCGCCACGCAGTGACTTGTATTGCACTGCGCGCGGCAATTTCACGTTTGGTCTTGAAAGGGTTGATATGTGCCATACTAGAGTAATAGTTACTCATGTTGCTGTACAAGAATTTGTCATAGGAGTGGTAAATCATTTGGAAACTTAAATCTCTCACTAGAGCAGTACGTGGATGGTTTTTGAAAGAACCCTCTTATAACACTACAAAGTTCAAAATAAAATTGTGTTCCACACGCGCATATTTCTCGCTGGGTAAAGTTCTTCTTATAGCCTAAACGAGGTTGGTACGCCACTGCCATACACCGGTGTTTCGGAGATTTCGGCCTCCTCGTCGGTTACCCCCGCCCCACATTAAGTCCTGCATTGAAGCAAGGAGGGAGGCGTATGTGGTGATGGCATAGTGTACAATGACACTGGTCCCTCACCACTGTTCAATCGATGGATTTCGGCTGGTAGACCAAATAATCCATATGATCGACTGTTTTTAAAACCTCGTGATGAACAGTCAAAATTAATTCCGAAAAAAAAAGATTTAAAAAAATTTCAAAAGAGATTTCTTTTTTGGAATTAATTTTGAATATTCATCACGAGGTTTCAAAAACAGTCGATCATATGGGTTCTTCTTTTAGACTATCAATAATCATTCGATGGCGCAAAATTTAAGGATTTCAACACTGTGCTTTATTCTTGAAAAGATCGTTTTTCTGCAGTGCCCCTGGGAAAATCAGATCAAATTTATTACGCGGGCAAGGATATTTTGGCTTTTGTACGTGGTGGTGGGCGGGGCGCGGGGGCGATGTGGTCGTTTCGACACACCGATCGATCAATTGGCCCTTTCGGCCATAGAAAAGTACGATTCATGTTGTTCATTTAGGTATTGTTTCTCGAAATTCCAACTCAAACGTCTGACTCCAATAATAAAAGATTTTCTGAACACATTCATGTGCCTTTCGTGCTTTCAATAAAGCAGTAGTTGAACTACTGCTCCGATGTAAAACAAAATTTTATTGTGAATGTTAAAGAGTTATGGATGGATGTTTGAAAACCGGCTGCGTACGGCTCTAGCCTGATAGCTTTCAAATGATTACTGACACTCCTATGAAAAATCCTTGTACAGTGAATGAGGTCAAATATTCATTTATTCCCTCATAACCGAAAAGAATCGCGAGGTTTTCTTCACACGTTAATATGCTTTTTGTGCTTTCAGCGAATTACACGTGTGATAAAAATGAACGCGCTAGGCCGATGTAACACTTGGTTTTTTAGGTATTACAGCATCATGAAAGGATTTTGTTGAAAAACCGGCTGCGTAGGGCTGTAGCTAGAGATCTATGCTTTGAACGATTACTAACACTCCTATGAAAAAGTCTTTCACAGCTAATCACGATTATTCATTTGTTCTCTTGAAACTGAAAAGTGCCGAAATCTGTTTTCTCACCTGCCATTACATAGAGATTTGCTGTGTCATTGAAATTTCGTGCAGATATAGGTTCACAAAGCTACCTTAGACACAAGAAGGCTGTGAGGCTACAGTTATACATAGAATTACAAGAAAATCTTGATTTTGGTTGGCTATTTGTTCAAGGAAAGCCGAAATTCCTGCGAGAGAACTTACGATTTTATAAACAGCGTTAACAAACTTTATTCGTTGATAGTACACATGCATATTATGAAACATTCAGTGCAAGTAGTTCGAAATTTCTTCACTTGTTTCCTGTTTTTGTTTTTTCAAATACTGCAGGGATTCGCTTTATTCCTAAAAAAGACAACGCTATATTGAAGCGACATAGCTGATAGGAGGAAGTTTCATTACATTTTTAATTGACCTAGAGTGTTCACATGAGAGGTGGTATGTGTAGAAAACTAGTTTACTTCCCCTCTATTCTTCTACTGACAACGATATTGGTGCTTTGGTAATATTACACAAATATTTATATAATGGTAGAAGTTTTATCGTTGACTAAATTAGGTAGAGTTTTGTATTTGATCCTGTACTCATAACAATCTTGTTCATTGATCGTGTGATTTGACATTGTCATACAAAAATGTGTCTCATTTTGCGAGAAGTGCTCTAATCACTAGATTTAAGAAGAGTGACGTTGCTCCATCATTTTATTTTTTACAAAATGTCCTTCATTATCGAATTTCTTCAAAACTACGATTTGCAAGACTGAATTTTTTTGGGCTTGGACTCTAAGAAGGCATTTTAAGAATTCCAATTTTTTGCTTGCTTTTTTTTGAAAAGGCGTTATCAGTGCATCGGGTAGTGGAAATGAAATACATTCCATGCTCGGCGCACAATTGTTATCGGTTAGAGTGAGTGTTTGGGATTTCTTAACACTCGTAATAAGCGTGCGCCGAGTGTCGTACTTTTATTTTCACTGCTGCAGCATTCTAAGAAGGCATTTTCAAAAAACCAAGCACTATTGAATTCACCGAGATACAAGGTATCAAATCATTACTAAAAGTCTAAGAAGAAGTTAAAGTAGTTCTCCTCTTCAATTGGTCGAAAAATTGCGATCACGGAATTGTAACCTGCTATGAAGCCTAATGGCCGAGCAAAAAGTGCATATTGAATTTGAAATGTGACCTTATTCGCGTTGCTGCAGCGCTCTAAAGGGCTTTTTACGAACTCTAGAATCGAAATTTCTGAAATTTAAGATTTTGAATTGTTATTAAATGTTTGAAATAAGTACGAAAATAACCTTGTCCTCTGGAGAGTTGAAAGTGGATATTCGATCATTTATTGCGAAAACGCTTACATATTGCTGAACATTATCCTGCTTGTATTGCTTAAATTTTTGGACATAGGCTGTGTGCAGGAAAAAGAAAACGCTTTGTGCACTTCTCTGTACCACAATCTCGTGTATTAAAAGAGCTAGTAGTCGGATCTTTCAGATTCTTTTGATGTTCACTCCATGAAATGAAATCCGTTGTAAATTAAAAAAGTTGAAATCACACATTGTTTTCGCATCGTATGAGTCATACATGTTTTGTACGGTCAAAATTTGTGATTTATTTTACACGACCATATCTACCATCTGCTTTGCCGATATCGGCACTTATTGCATTCTATAATTTCCATGCGTTCGTCCCCTAAAAAGGTCTTCGAACACCAAATGTTGCTTCAGCTGCTGCTTGAGTCCCGTCTTCCATATGAATGTCGCAGAATGTTGATGGAGAAGATTCTCCTTGCAATCTTGATGGTATCCATAGAGCGTTCCTACTTGATTGATTGTAAAAAGTGTTGGGCTTGAAGATCGAACCGGCAGCTTGTTTATCATTTCAATTTCTGTTACACATCATCAATAACCCACATTCAGGAACTAAAAGCATCCACACACCAATCTCCCTACTACTTGGTGCTACTTTGATTTCTTAGTAAACCTCTACTACCTAGAGAATATTCAACAACAGCCGCTTTGGGAGGTGTCAGTCATGGGAATCTTGACAGCTCATCTTGTTGCGCGATAGCTCTTTTTCAGACTTTTCAAGAGCCTCAAGAGAGGTCGTTGGTGGTACAGAATGCTGTAATAAAGATTCACCATCAGGCTTTACATTTTTCGTCCAAATTCTCCTTATACAGTTTTTCCCTCGGAGCATTTGATGTGGTGAAGTGCAAAGTAGTGTCGGTGATCCTTCGGAATCTCTTTATTCTGGAATGGAAAACCTTAGAGTTCCCTTGATCAAGTGCGGTATACTTGTTTAAAATTGTAGTTGTTAATCCGCTAACTCCACTTTACCTGAAACCAAAGGCGAACTATTCCAGTCTCACCAGGTTTAACGAATCCTATTATTGGATGAACTCGGAAAATGTCTGCTGATGTACATTTCACCTGTGTACATCAAGTTATGGGCTCAGTAATGAAGTTTCTCTGTCAGTATCAAAATTTATATGCTAATAAAGTCTTCTCTGGAGGAAAAATAAGAGAGGTCCATATCTGGATCTATTTTTACCATTGAAAATGTACCTTATAACTCTGTTTATCTTTGGTAGTATTCGTTATCCTCACGTCGCTCCATACTGGTTTTTGTCAGCTGTACATTGAAATATTACTTTGAGAGGCGTAACTATCATTTTGAACTCTGGCTCGTTGGGTCTGAAAATTCTTCTTGAGTGGTCAAGTAATCTATTTTTTTCCAAAAAATACAGGTCGTTATTCTGCAATCTTACTTGTTAACCAGATAATCGCTGTTTGGTGCACGATTGGCAACTGTACAGCGAAGAGTACGAGCGAAGTTTCTTCTTTTTTTGTTTCTTTTGACATCTTCAAATTACGTCATAGAATCAAAGCTTTTCTTCATAATATGGAAAGCTCTAGAAGTTAATTAATTAGTTGAATCAACCACCACTGACCTTCTTATTGGGACGTAAGACCGAAACCGCCTCTCGCGATGACTGAGGAATGCCAAATGAAATGAATTTTTACCGCTCTGACTTTATAACTCTTTTTTCAAGATAGTCGTTGCTATCAGTGCATCATATTTTGTCAGAAACGGTGTTGAGTGGCGTAATCACATAATAATCTATTCATGGAGATTTCATTGTTCAACAGTGTTACTGATAACTTAGTAGTGATGGTGAATTATGGAAAGGATTAGTGTAATGATTTTATCAAAATCTGCTTGAAGAATGAGCTTTTACCTGTCATTTCACTTCTGTGTGAAAATGAGCAGATGTGTGATGATGGTGTGTTGCAGTGTAGTGTCAACGACGTGGTTATATTGTGATGTTCTTGTAGTCATTTGATTTTGTCCCTTTTTTCTCTAGGACTGATGAACTTTGAGTATTTGTTTCAAAAAGTGAACGCGTTGATAAGCTAGTAAAACTCGGATTACTGTTCCTCTTTTCAGTTGAGCATATAAAATCTTATGTCATCTGTTATGCGTTATTCATGGAATGAGAAGCGCTTGAATTAGCAATATTAGGATCTGAATTTTGTGTCAACACCCTTACGTCTGTTTAAGAAAAGATCATCAACTCACTGATCAATGTGAAGTTAATATGAATATGAAAGATAGTGTCCATTAATTTGTGGCGGTTGCCAAAGTTGACCTGTTAGTTACTCTATCTTAGGAAAATAAACAGTGCCACACTTTTAGCGACAAGGTCTTCTATTTATACTGTTTTTGATGAGAAGATAACATCCTCAGATAAGATAATCTATGCGAAGCAAACCGAATCAAATTGTTTGAGGAGATTCTTATTCAGAAATTGATGTTCAAATAAGGGGTTTTAGGATCTGAATCGCGACGGATAATATCCCGTGTAGTATCTAGTGACGATGAACTTGCTCATGCATCCTTATTCCGATGGATGCTCGAGCGCAACAAGGCAAATCTGATACTTCAAGTGAGTCATATATTGTTTTTACCGTTATGATAGTATTAAGTCAAATTCTCCTCAACGGAGAGGCTATGTGCACCTAAATGTCGATATCTAATGTTTATTAACTTATGCCTCTCTGAATTTGGTGTACTTACGGAAACTTCAATCAAGCAATACCCAGGTGACTCCATTTTGACACTTTTAGACGTCAGGGACATTCCATGATCATCAATCGTTTATGTATGACTTTGATAAATAAGTAGACCATACGTGCATTGTTTTAGAAAGGATTCAGTTAACTTACTTCACTGTCCATAGATCTTTACCTGTTGCCTGCGAATGAATAAAGGGTGCCGCATTTAGGAAATCATTTGTTTCTTTTATTCTATTGCTACTAAATACTGTACTCAGAAAACCATGTGTGAAAATTTGCATTGAAGCGTCTCACTTTATCAAGCTAGTGTTTTACAGTCGTAATACGTTGCAGAGTAAGTCACCATACGTGAAACAGTTTCTCATTCATGAAATCAGCACCGGTCGTGGCCAGCGCTACTTAGAGCTCCTCTGGCGATTCTACGAAAAAGCTGGACTTTACGATTAAGCGGCTCTGTTGCTTAGCCGATTGGCTGATAGCGAAAAGTGTGTTTGGTTCTTTGCAAAATTTTCGAGTAGTAGCCATTCTAATGGTTATGTTGCGAAATTATGCGTCATAAGAAGAGCTTGTACTGTGAATGCTTCATCGTACTGTAATGTGGAGAGATTTGTTCATTTAGCGAAGATATTTCATTATCGCAGCGTTTTGCGTATCTCTCGCCACGCCATCATATGTGCCCAAGCAGGAACAGATACGAAGGCGAAGGCTATGATCCAAGATTTCCGCGACAAGGTGGAAGTTGCACATATTCAAATGGCAATAAAGTAAGTACGGTTTGATTTTTGTTTTGATAGTGAAGGTGTACAGATGTCAAGACACTAAAAGGTCTTCTACTTTTTTCCTTACGTTCAGTTTCTTCATTCTACAGCAGTAACTACTTGCGAAATCTGCATGACAAAGAGTCGGTCTAGCTTGACACATAAATCCCGTTTAGTTATAATCATATTCCAGCAAACGGTAATTTACGAACCAAGGATAGTGGGAAAGTGAGAACCTTAACGAACATGTGGAAAATACTTTGTCTTGAGCCCCTCTTTGTTTCATCCAGGAAAGAGTGTTCATTGTTTCTATACAATATACAGTCCGTTTTTGGATTTTTTAAAAACAAGATTGTCAAGAAATTGATGCTAGAGCACTCTTACGAAGAGTTATACCTCTTAGTGTCATAGTCGAGTTGTGCGAGTATGACACTTATAGATATATTCTTCCCGTTGTTTATCTTGGTACACTGAAGTTTCTTCCTATACATCTTGTAATCAATTGGTAGCTTGTCCAACACACTTGCTCTGGCAGGTGTTGCCCATAGGAGGGTTTGTTAATTATAATTTCTCACTTGATTTCTCATTTTCGGTGAAAAACTTTTGTTTGAAAAGACGGTGAGCGGCCCAGGTGATGTGGCCAGTGAGGAAGCGCAGATTTGTCCGTCTTCGAAAGAGTCATCACATGCAATGTGCAACATCATTTTTGGCCATTAATTCCTTGTCTTCTGATTTCTATAGGTATGATGACCTCTGCGTATAGTTGAGAATGAAAGGTATCAACGTTACGAGCTGACAGTCGTAATGTTCATATTCATTCCATAAGATATAAAGCTTCATCAAATGCTGACAACACATCGCTGCATAGTGGAGGAGTGGTTTTCTTCACATACAAGACCTGAACGTACACCAAATACGGTATGGTGTATAGGAATGAAGTATTTATATGCCAGATAATTATTTTTTGAGCCACGATTGTGGTCTGTAAAGTGGGCTGACTTAAGCCCGATACACATATTGCGACCTCGACAATCTCACCTTTCGGGCGGTACCCTTTGGTCTTTAGCCAAGTTCTCTCGGGGCGCTCAGTCCCCTATACTGAGAGTAGGCAGCGACGAAGGTTTTGCACTTTAAGTGCAGTGAAATTATCACTGAACAAACAGTGAAATTTTAACATGCCAGATAATCATTTTTTGAGCCACGCATGTGATCTGCTTACATAAGGTTGACTTATTAAGCCGGATGCAAGTATTTGTACATATATATATATATATATATATATATGCATATGTATATCCATATCTACATATGTATATCCATATGGGCATGTATATGTATACACGTGCTTACGTGTATATATTTCATATGTATAACATAAACAAGTACATGCATAGTATGCACATTCGTAACATATACTGCTATATATATACATATATATACATAACATTTACGTATGTATATTATACATATATACATGTGTGCGCATATATACATGTGCATGTATATACATATACATTAAGGAGTGCGCAGAAAAAAACCGGTTTATGGAATGGAAATCACGTGAAAAGAGAATGCTGGGAGGTTCTTCAGGTGTTCAGACCTTATCTTGTCAAGGCCAGGTGAAGTACAGATCTTCGCCGAGAAAAATAGTATGTCGCATATTAGAAGAGACAACCCATGGTCCATCCTCATTTATCTCATATTGCGGAAAGAGAACGTGGCTATTGAGAAGGTCCAAATAGTAACTATAGATGGCTTTTTCAGTGCATTTTTGTAAGGTTGAGAACACCAGGGCTGCTGACTCCTCTATTTTCGCTCGTTTAGTGGAGCAGTTTTCCCCTTGGTGTATTTTATATGAGGTGTATGGGGTTTTCAACCACTTGGTCGCTTTGTATGTCGGAAATACATGGGAGCTGACGAAACCTAGGTGCGGAGCCGTATGTGTTGAAGAGATAGAGAAGGTGCATATCGATGATATGTGATTACTTATTTTCTTCTTAAGCCAAACACCAGGTGTTATAACAATATTTATTCAAACAGGTGACATTTTGGCAGTCCGTCTTCTTCAGAACCTGGAAAGATCAATGTTTTCACAATCCAATCAGTCAAAGACCTCCATTAGTGTTTTAGAAAAAAATCATCAGACCGAAATCATAATCTATTCAAGCACAAAATCAACTGTCAACATACTCACCGCCTTATGTAAACCTTCCATTGAATTTTTCAAGAGGAGATCATCGCCAGCGATCACGTGGACCTGTACCTCTCCCATCAAAACAGCAGTCTTATATACTGATTCATATCACGGGTGATTACGAGGTATTCTTCCCTGCGGTTCATAGTTCGATTGGTGGTATTAATCCAAAACTCTTTAGAATCTTTTCCGCTGATGTTTTAGTTTTTGCGCAGGGATGATGACTTTCATGCTGAAATTCGCTTCGCTATCGTCTGTGTCCTATGCGTGTCTATGATATGTAAATAGCATTAGATTCTAAGATTTCAGAGAATCCATGAACGTGCATACACAGAGGCAACAGGAAGTGGTAAATTGCTTGATGGACCTATTCTTCCACTGCAGGAGCTCCTACAGAAATTCGCCGTCTGTCGTTAACATTGTTTTGTTCTATTTTCTTATAACTTCTCTTGAGCGGTACTTGATACGATTAACTATTTCTCACATTTCAGATACCTTACGAACTCTATAAGGTTCAGTTAGCTATATTTCATTGTGCTAATCTGTATCGTGAGGAGCCTATAATGGCTCTGTGGGAGAATATCATTCAATCAGGTAAAAATTGTTTATAATATAATATTTTTCAAGTTCATGGTTTTCGCTTGAACTTCTGTGATTCTTGAGCATTTCAGAGTTCAAACATGAGGGCGAAGTTTCGGAACGTCTTTTATGTACACTGCATGAGTTACAAGCCATTTATGGATCCACAAAGTATTTTCCGTAAAGTCAGTTACATCATTACGACAAAGTAAAGAGTATCATATTATGCCAATATCATCATTGCTATTATTACAGTTAGAGATTTATTACGACTCATTAACATTGTTTCTTCTCTTATCTCCGCGGTCTTCTATGCTCTCCGTATCCAATGGTGAACAAGCATTGTGTGCATTCTGAGCCCTTGATTTGAGTCTATTGTCCATAATTGTTCACATCCTCAGGTGGTGGTCATCGTGTCGCTCAAGTCGAATTTCCACCAGGATCAGCACATGAGGATGTGAATGATAATGAAGAATTGACTCGAGTCATCGACTCTGAAGAGGACGACCAACGTTGAAACGTTAGCGCAATAGAAATCATCATTAGCTAGAGTTTTTTTGTGTTGTCACCTTATTAGGAGAGTTACGTTGTTACACAATAAGTCGAAGAATGCTGAGAATTATGCAAAAGCCTCAGGCAGGAGTTCAACCTGGGCTTCACTCTGCCTGAGGCCGGTATACCTTGGATACATTCTTGTTATGTAGTTATAACATCATAGCACTGCTGAAAAGCGGTAAAAAATTGTTGTATATAATATATATATATATATATATATAGTATTATACATAGGTGCATATATATATATATATATATATATATATATATGATATATATATGATATATTATATATATATATATATATATATATACGCACACGTGTATGTAAACATATGCACAGCTGTTTACGTATGCATATATGTATATATATATATATGTACATACAAGTGTGTATACATACGCATACATTGTACATACATATTTATATGTAAATATATGTATGTATTATTTGTTTTATTTTACCACCACCCGTCATCGCAATTTTTATCGCGCGAATCCCGGTATTTCTAGGCATTCGATTCGTTTTTCGTCTATTTCTTGCATGACGTAAAATACTGGACGAGCATGTCTCCTTGCAATCTTGAGGATAGCCGGGCTGTGGCGTTCCTTAGGACGTTCTTGTTGACTACCGGAGAGTGTTGGGGGTGGAGCTCGACTCTACGCGCCCCCGCAATGAGCATCGTAACACTCGACCACGACGCCAAAGAAAATCAGTCCATGAAAACTGTTTACAGAGCGAACACCGAAATCAAAATGATGGAACAATGGAACTGACTTATAGTGTTTTTCTTAAAAAGGTTTTTATGTCGAGGCTCAGTGAAAGTCGGTTTTTCGATAAAAAGCCCTAAGTTATCTGTTGGGTCGAGGTGAACCGTTATGAGTTGAGTCTAATTTATACCGCATTTGATGAGATGATGAAACGTGGTACTTTCCGGGTTCCACACAATGTTAGGCGTTTTCGTTGCATCTTTTAAAGGTTCTAAGATCAGCATGTGAACATTATTGTTTAGATTTTATACTCGGCGATTACTCGAACTAGGATCTGGTCTTAATGCTCGACTAAAGGGATCTTTCCTTCCTGTCAGTTTCTTTGCTAGCCTCATTTCGAAACTGCACTTCAGTTTCATAGATTTCGTCGATTTATTGTCATCAGAATACAGGTCGGTTACTTCAATGATTAGCCTTTATATATTCTCTTATTTATGAATACACATAATCCTTATTCTTCCCATAAGCCTAGAACGCTGTTTTCATAATACTATTTATTCAAAACATCTGGCGTTGCGGCGGTCTTGCCTTCTTCAGATGGTTTGCATAATGCAGAAAATCAGCTTTGAACATACTCACCGCCGTTACAATTCATGCACTGAGTTGTTCAAGTGAAGACCACCTGGCAGAGATCACATGGACACCTTATGTACCTCCCGCATCAAAAACAAGTGTTTTATATGTCTCATATAATGAGTGATTATGAGTCGTTCCTAGCCTGGGTTAATGGTTGGATTGGCGGTATCAATCTAAACCGCTTTTGAAATTTTACGATCTAATTTTTTATGTACCTGTGCGAAATGGTGACTTCTACTTCAAAATCTGCTCAACAATTCGTCTGCCTCCCATGCGGTGTTCAGCGGCTACTTCGTTTAGAGTTATCCTTACCGTCTAGGTGTTCCTTATGTGAACACAAAGTTGCATATTCATTTCGCCAATGTATTTTTCGCCCCCGCTTTGTTAGAGACTAAGTAAAGTGTAGCCATGCTCATGTAGTCACCGTCTTCGCCATTAGGATGTATTCTCGTTCTTCCGTTGTACATAGACGGTCGTGTAGGCGGTTGTGAACTTTGGCACCTCTGTTATGAATGCATACGTATATGAACATTGAAGAATCCGGTTTCGGTACTTCGAAAAATCGTAACCGATTATATGTATATATGTATATATATGTATATATATGTACATATATGCATGTTATATATATGAGCGCATGTGGCGCGAGTGGTTAGAGGTGCCCTGCGTCGCACACGAGGTCAATGGTTCGATCTCGCGCTCATGGCTCACCAAGCCTCCATCCCTCCGGGGTCGGGAAAGTGGTACCAGACAGGTCTCAGACTTGTCTGGGAGGATAAGCAGCACTGACTCGGTTCAGCGGGAGGCCTCCGCGAGTCATTGTAAAGGCCAGATATGCATTCAATCACCTCAAACGAAGTTAAAAATTGAAGTCGAATGCATGGCGCATCCCTCAAGGATTGATCAACCCGAGAGCTTTATCCTTTATCCTGTATGTCGCCTTTATCACCTGCCGTCCCGTTGATCGTCGAGTGACTCGAGCGAACACCAGCAACACTTTCATTTTTCCCCAACGCGTGCAAGAGTAGCCCAGTGGGTTCTCTTTGCTCTACGGATTCGTTGAGCATCATATCTTTCTTCTAGCTTTTCGTGAAGAAATTGGGGTCTGTGGTCATTCCTGTAGACCGTTTGATATCCCCAGGAATCCAGTCTCTAACGGCTTTTTTCCGTCGTGTATATGTCATAATATATATATATATATATATATATATATAATATATATATATATGTTTGTATTCATACGAATATGCTATATATGTTTATACTCCACATATACTTATATACATAAACCTATGTTTATATGTAATTATGAATTTTGAACAGGTGACTGTCTGCTCAATGAGCAGGCACACGCTGAACGGTTTTTTTCCAGTCACCTTTTGGGCCCACTTCATCAATTTTGAGAAAACGTCGCGCCTTGTTCGCGTCTCGCTCACTTATTGTATCCTGTGGCGCGCCTTTCTGGGCGAAACTGTAATGGCATACACCGCCATGTAATGAAGGAATTGTTCGGCAATTTCAAATTTCACGGGACCATCATTGCTAGATGATGCAATGCGGCTAGAAAGGCTCATGTAAGGTGCTTAGTAAAACGTACGCGTACGTGTCTATAAACTCCCTATGTTTTGACAAGAAAACCATATCGCTCCGACAGGAACAGTATTTTCAGCTATTATGTAATATAATTACTCTTTTTCAAATTGCGTTATATAGCGATTCAGCATCTTGAGGAATGCGAGTTTCAGTGGCTGAGCTTGCATTCTGAAAAGACATTCATATTACGTTCTAATGAAACAACAAAAAGATTGTGTTTTACATTCGATTAATCAACTATTGCTCGATGAAACTCGAAAACACGTCTCAAAAGCTCCTTAGAACGAACTTACATGGCGGTTGCTAGGGGGAGAAGTGGGTGGACGTAGTGTCTTGACAGAGTAAGCTTCGATAGAGCATCACTTGAGCTACTACGTTTATTTTGCTCACTTGTTCGTCGTCTCATCAAAGATTAGATCGATTTAGTTGAGGACGCCTTTTTTGACCGTTCACAGGATATATCTTTATCAGCGTTATTCCAGTGAGATTGGGCACAATTCATCACAATATTGTGTGCAGTTTTGAGGGTTTCTCCTTTCTTCTAAACGTGCGAAGTTCTTATTGATCGCAGTGTAGCTAGTCGATGACTTTCGAAGTCGGATCTTCGAAGACAGCGAAAGCTGATTGATTAGAAAGTAAGAAGTTTGCTGAACTTCTTTGGATGAAAAATTTAGGTTCTTCCTGGATTAGGAGGGGAAAAATGAAAAACCGATCTCATTTGCTGGAGAGGAACTTTTCATAGGAGTATTAGTAACCATCCCGAAAACTGAGACTTGAAGCTACAGTCATACGTCGTCGACTTTCGAAAGAGACTCTTTTTGACACTGCTACAGGAGGAGATTTTTGGCTTCAGATACGCATATTTCTCGCTGGACAGAGCTCTTTCTTTGGACTTGTGGTAATCATTCTGATAGCATAAGTTTGAATTTCAGTCCAACGGTGTGCCTATATTTTGAAAAGAATTTTTTTGTGAAACGCAGCAGGTGAAATAAGCTTGAGCACAGCTGGTAATAAGTCGAATCCCCACGTAAGAGCAACGGGATCCTGCGCGAATCACGTGGACGCAGGCTGCGGCGACCAGTGAAGTGTGGGGCAGATCATCGATTATGGAGCCAATGAACGCGTACAAAAGTATCGCGTCAGCAGTGACGTGGCCGCCACACCACCGCCACCGTGAATAGGCTTCAGCGGTGTCACTCCTTGTCTGCAGCACCGTCAAAAATTCCATTTATTGGTACCTGCGGCGTTGCAGGAGAAACGACGGCTCTTGTTCAGGCCATAAGCACACAGCATTGACATCAGGAAGCACTACACGCTATCTTATAATCCGCATTACTAACTACGCCCAAAAGAAGGGAGCTCTGTAGTGTCCAGGAACAACAAATATGCGCTTAGTCTTGGGATGGAGTTTCAACAGCGCTATAAAATGATCTTTTGGAACGGGACTGTGGCCTTACGTCTAAGTTCGAATAGCACTAGCACTTTTAATGAAAAGATCTTCTTCAGCGAAGGAGTACGGTTTTTCATTTGTCCCCTCTTATCAGAAAATCCAAAATGATTCCTTTTGAAAAAACCGTCGATGTGGAGCTGTACCCAAGCTAGCTCGCGATTGGTTACCACTTTACTATGAAAAGTCACTCCACCGAATGAGGCAGGTTTTCATAAGAACCATTCTGATGAGAAAGACCAAAATCACAATAATTAAATTGTCGTGGGTGTCAAGACCTGCACACTCGATATATATCTAAAGTTATCTCTTCAAAGAACCTGTACGACTGCAGCTTCACTGTAGTTGCAAAAAGTTGCCCGCGGTTGTTCCCGATCCTGCGTACGAAGTGCATTTATTCGTGCAGTACCTTCCTTGAGTGCTCAGAATATCTCTTTTAAATACATTTTCCATAGTCCGAGGATCTACCCAAAGCTAACTCGTGAGTGAATTACTTTCAATGTGTATAGGCTTCTCACCAACTTCACAACTTCAATACTTCCGAGAAAGCGATCAAGCGGGATTTTTTTATCTTAAACATGATTAAGGGATAATCTTTCCCTGGCTTTTTAGGCCTTAAGAAATTTTACAACGGTCTGCCAAGATTTGAGATTCCTGCATGGAGATTCTTAGGATAAACGAGGAGTGTCAGTGTAGTGAGTTAGTAGGATGAAAAGCTATATAAAGACCTGGCTAGGAAGGCAAAGCACTCCCATTTTGAGACATATTTTATTTTGATGCTATAGCATACAATGAACACCTTAAAAATCAAAGCACAGGATAAGAATCACCGAGATTTGAGCTTTAAAATTTTTTCAAAAATCGGGTACAAATGTTCTGTCAGCGATCCAAAATTCTGAGAAGCTGAAATCAAAAAGGTCTTCAAGTCCGCAAAAGGGATATGAAAAAAAAGTAGATCTTGGCGTTGATCATTCTCTGATTACCATGCATCTCGTCTTATTCGGGCATCGTTTGAGATGATGAGACAAAATTAGGTCTTCATATTGCTTTTAGTAACCTGACGAGGTGTCAAAACGGTCTGCTATCCCCCAGATGAGCTTGTACTATCTCAGATAGAACCCTTGTGAGAAGAGAGCCTGCTCCCTGGTGACCTTGAGCGCAGTATCGAACATCGACCTTCGTTATCGCCCAGTAAGTGTGGCAGAGCACCTCTAATCACTGAGATACTCGCACATTTGTAGATATTATATATAATATATATATAGATATTGATATCGACAGATATATGTGGATATATATCAAACGGTTTTTTAGGACGGGGGACCATGGTGGACACAGAACGAAAATAAGGTCAACGGACATAATGGGAAGTAGTATTGCTTGGTTCAAGCATTCGCGATCATGAAGAAAAGTATACCGCCAACTGAAAATTAGTAATCTGTATTAATAGATAATCAGAACATTTTATAGGCAAATAAATCATTGCTAATAAATGGATCATGGAAACGTCCGAGGTATATTCTGACGGTCGGAATGAAAACCCATGAGTTCGTTTATTTTAGGATAAAAATTTGGCAAATGCGATTCTTGCATTTCAATGTTCTCGCTTGATGCTCGAGCGGTATCCTCATACACCTTCTCAGCTAGACGACAACCTCTCGCTGTTCAACTTCGACTCCACGCTATCTTCTTGAAGTATACAGTCTTTTATGTATGTCATTAAATGGTTGTTCAAATGAGAAGTATATTTTGTTATCTCAAGATTTGTTATCTCATTCTTTTTTGTGTTGTATCTTTGTCAACCATCGTTGGTTTCTCACTGATCTAAAAAACTGAATGAAACAATACTTCAAGTTTGTGGGGTGTGTTCTGCGACAAGATTGTTACGGAAAGGCGTATTCTTCTTATGAGAGCTCAATACGACAAAGTCTTATATATTATTAGTATAGTGACGTCTGTAGAAGTACGTAGCCATTTTGGCAATATTTGCAGGACCCTACCGTCCCGTAAGGTCCTGTTCTATAGATTGATTTATCTACTCGTTTGAAAGAGTTTGGCTCTTTTTTCATCCTATTAGTGGTCTATGCTCTTCACTATTTCATAAATGTTCTTGTGTATATACCAATCGGTTAGCGACGGGGTGTTTTCAACTGATATGGTCGCGAGCAAACGTGGAACAGTGCGCGCAGTGGGTTAGGTGGTGTTGTGTGTTTTTTTTTTTTTTTAGTTGGTAGAGGAGTGGTGGTCGTGGAGTGGCGGCTTTTTCTGTGATTCGGAGGGGGTTAAGGATGGTGTTAGGGTTTGTTAGAGAGGTCTTGTGTCGTTGTGGGGCGTGTGCCACACGGCGCCACAAATTTTAGAAGGCCTCAGTCCTTGTTACTATTAACGTTCCCGTTGATCGTGAGAGATCAAGCGAGAACTAGCAACACTCAATTTCCCGATTGTGGAAGAGTAGCAAGGGTCTCCTCGCTCTAGGGACTCGTCTGAGCATCATATTTATCTACTAACCTGTCGTGAAGAAATCGGACCAATGGGTCAGGGGTCTTACTGTAGAGCGTTAAGTCCGAGGAATCCAGTCGTAAAGGCTTACTCAACGGTTGTCATCAAAAGCGTAAACGTGTCCGGCACCACCTTATTTTCGATATCCGGAGCGCTTTAGAACAGAGACGGATGATCTCGATCGATGACATAAGCGGAAAGTCGGATCTATATCTCATTTGCGAGAACGGGAGACTCCGAGCATCGACTTTCGACGGGGCGTTAAGTAGCTGTGATCTTCATCCGTTAGTAGTGACCACGTTTCTGATGCATACGGTTAGGGCGGGGAAAAGCGAGAGTCGAAAAACGATGGGAACAGGAGCGGATGTTTTTGTCCTTACTACATCTTCGATGCTCCTTAAATTCCCCAAAGACGCTTTTTCATCCTGACTAACTATGGGGTTCGGTCGTTATCATTCGATTTCACGAATAGATAGATGAACTGGAGATTTCAAAAAATGTCGGTATCATGAGCGTAAATGGGGCATGCAAAACCCAAGCCGTTCTCATGAACACCAGTTTACGTCAGATTTAGTCGGGACCAGGTCTTGCACAGGCGGTATCAAATCGATCAACATTCGTTCAGTTGCTGATGTTTGGTGTCATGAGGACGATACCGTCAGCAAAGGAAGACGCTAAGTAGACCGTCAATTTTCACTCCCATATCGTTCCCTTCTAATGTTCGCATACGTTTTGTGGGTGGCGTGAATAGTGTGGCAAATGTATCGCCTGTTGTCGAACCCTCTTCTTACGCATAGTTAATTTGTTGTAGAACGGAGAAATTTTGTCGTGAATCCTTATAAAGCTCAGAAGATCATC